>KL278306.1:30736-58442 GCA_000699545.1 Podiceps cristatus | reverse complement strand
GGTGTCCCTGCCTGGGGGTGGGGGGTTGGAACTCTGTGATCCTTGGGGTCCCTTCCAACCCAGACCTTTCTATGATAAGCATCTTTTTAATTGACAATAATACCATCGGGGGTAATATTTGGTGTTAAAACTGGAAAGTAGAAATTAGTTTTCTATTTTGTGGAAATATGTTTTATCCTTTATAACAATAGAAAAGAGCCTTTATTTACAACAAAGGAAGAGAGCTGCCACCACCGAGATCCTCCACAGCAAGCCTCCCCAGAACATTGCTGTAACAATGCCATACTAGCCCTCTGCCTGTGTAAGGCACGGAGTAGCGACCATGATTTACAAGAGCAAGCTCAATTACAGCTAGTCTAATACACTGACACAGGTGAAAGCCTGGTTCTGGATGTATTTTTGCTGAAACAGTCCAAGCAGGATAGAAGATGGTGAGCCACAGTTTCCCAACAAAAACGGACTGATGGTGTTCAAAAATAGGTGAGTTATTTTCCGTCTTCGCAAAGGTAGAACTGGTACCAGCTCACTGGAACTGTCAACAGCAGAAAGCAACATTCTGAATAATTGACAAAGTTCCTTGCTTTCACCAGCTGCTCCGATGGGGCTCATTTATTATTGCAAGCCAATTAATTTCTGACAGTAAGATACCTGATATGAGATGGATCACATTTGGTTCATTTTAAGCTCCAAAGAACTGAAAAGAAATTTCCGGCAGCCTGCAAAGATTTTTTTAAATAATGGTCACAGCCAGTACAACTGCTCTCACTCCAGGCTGCAGGATGAGTCAAAGTCTTCATTAAAGTCAAGCAGCTGCTGCTACCGTAGAATCCAAGACAAAGCGTCCCTGACAAAGGTAACGGGGGCAGCACTGCCTGACAGTCTGCAACACGCGCTGCTTAACATCACAGGATTGCTGACACGATTCCAGCCTTTTCCTGTCTATTAAATACTTGCACATCCTTTCCTGTTGCACAGATTTAAGCTAAAGAAATTGCACTCTTTTTTCCCTGCAAACAGGTGTCCCAGTTTCAGCCAGGACGGAGCTAGTTTTGTCTTCAGCAGCTCCTGTGTTTTGGATTTAGTGTGTGAAACATGGTGACAGCACGCTGCTGCCGTTCGCTGCTGCTGAACGACCAAGGACATCTTGCAGCTTCCCAAGCTTTGCTGATGTGCAGGTGCAGAAACTTGGGAGGGCACAGCCAGAATAGTTGATCTAAACTGCCAACCATGGCAGCGACGTCGTGAGGGAGCGTCAGCCATTGCCCCCTGGCTCTGGTTCCTTGTTCAGTTTGCTTTCTGTTCATGTTCCCTTCTTGTTACCTTATTCTTGTTTTATTTTGTTCAGGCCTGTTTGTTCATCTGTCTGTTCCCTCGCGCTCTCTCTGGAACTTGCTGTTCTGGGATGGCTGCGGGGGAATATCCCTGCTCCCTGGCTGCTGCTCGGGACGGGCTGGGTCGGTCCTCGGGTGGTGAGAAATTGTACATTGTTCATTTTATATATTCTATTATCCTTTTACATTATTATTACAATTAATATGTTTTTATCTTTTCCTTTGCTGTCCTGGTAAAGTGTTTTTATCTTGACCCGCTAGAGCTTGCTCTCTCTGCTTCTCCTCCTCACCCCACCGGGGAGGGCAGGGGTGAGCGAGCAGCTGCGTGGTCCAGTTACCGTTCGGGTTTAAACCACGACACAGGGTTTATGTTAATTTGCAACACCATGCACCCCTCCTTAATTTCTCCAGTTGCAGAGCTGAACTGCCACACCTCACTGTCACATTCAGAGAGGACTTGTCACTCTCCAGACCACTCAAACCTGGGCAGCACAAATGGAAAAAACAACCATAAAACCAGGCTAACCAAGCAGCTGGCTATGATTTCTGGAGGGGTACAGGATGAAACCTGAATGCCATTCAATGCTGGTTTGGTTTTTCATTTGCTTGTTTTCCCCAAAGGGAGTTACTGTCTGTACCTGCACCTACTGTCTTCTATACCATGTTGCATACACATGGTAGCAAAATTCTACTTTAATAATCACAAACTGGAAGCTTGCTCAGATAATTAATCCAAGTCTTCCTCACAGCTGTAGTGAGTGAACCTTTAGATGCTCTGTTAAATTCCAGCACATGGCAACCAGACCCATTTATTTCATATCATGGTCAAACCTGACAAACAAAAAGAATGAAAGGCATGATGTAACACAGCATTTAAAGAGAGTTTTAAAATGAGACAAACGATGCTCATATCCTCAGCTGACTAATGAGGATAACAATGAACCAGAACAAAAAAATAAATGTTATCTGTGCTTAATCAAAGCAGCTAAATAATTCACACCATTAAAATGACATTTCTGTGAATCTAGCCCTGCCAGTGTGTGCAAGTCATTAGTAGTAAAGAATCTCCATGTGTTAGGGACTGTACAAAGGAAAATACCATTTCTGCTCCAAGAAGCTGATACTTCACTTGAAAAGCTACGGTGGAAACACCGGAAAAGCCATTTGAACCCTCAGAACTGGATTACAGTAGTTGCGCTGAACGCACCGCAGCTTACTTTGAACTGTCCTGTTGATTTCCATGGGTTCGCTGAATACCAAGATACTACTTACCTTGAGTGACAGTATCAGAGTAATTAAAGGTCTGTGTTTTGACAGGGTCAATGTGTAAGCAGGAGAAATTAAGCGTGAAAATGCTTATTTGTGTAGGATGAAGGGGTCAGTTTTCTAAATCAAAAGAGAGGGTTGACCATGATGCTATTCCCTCTATCACATGGAGACCTTAAAACATTTAGCAGTTTTGCTTAGAGCCACCTGGTCCACATTTCTAAATCACAGACCATAAATCCAATCATTTCATGATTCTCATTTTAAATGGGAACAGAAAGGTTTCCCCATTTACAAGCAGGGCACAGTGACCCCCCTGCAGCTCCGGAGAAATCTATATGGAAAGCTTTTGAGTATGGAACAGGAAGAGAAAGAAGAGAATGAACAATGATTTCACTGATGATTGTACCTGCTGGGGAGGTAGGCACAGCATCTACAGCTTCTTCAGAAGGAAAAAAACATGATGGCTGGTCTTTCTGATATTATTAGTAACACTAAGCACAGCATCAATTAATAAATATATGCTGCTTCTCCTTTTTGTATCTTTCACAGTTGTTTAAATTTCTTTTCCATTCTGACAGCACTGAGTGAGCCAAGCAGTTGAAAACCCATCGTTTAATGATATGCAAGCAGTAGATGCAATAGTCCATGAACAGAATCAATGAATGGAAGTGGCTTACTCCTTCCTTATCTTAGTGATCAGTGGTCATTTATTTTTCAACTTATTCACTGGATTTTAGCTCATTAAAAACAGCATTTTTCTTTAAGTGGGCTGGAAGCAACCTTGAGAAGTCATCTAGCCTGTCTTTCTCCCAAAGGCAGGATTGATTATGCTTAAAGGACATCTTGATTCAATTGCTTCGTGGCAACGATGAACCACTGTAACATGGTTTGAAACTCTGGTTTGACACACTAGTTTATATACAAATCCTGAATCTGAATCTCCTTTCTCCACTGCACTGCAAAGCAGAAAAAATAAAGCCTATATAACTTGACAAGTGATTGATAGGGGCCAGGAAATTTTATGCTGATTTTTAAAAGAGGTTGCTATGTTTTTGCTACTTTTATCCAGATGTGCTGTGAAAATAACTGGGAAGTTACTGATAGCTACAAACTTCTCCAGCGCTTGGAATGGAATGTGTTCTTGTATCACGTGTCTTAGGAACCAGTGGTCTGAACTGAGTGTGCAAAGTGAAGGTTATCTCCCTCAATCCCACATTTGTCAGCAACACAAAAACTGCTCTCAGCATTCGGGAAGCGTAGGGAGCTTCACTAACACACCCTCAAGTAGCTTGAAGCACAAAAGAAACAAATCAAGGGAAGATCTTGCTGGGTGGATTTATGCTGCCAAACTGCTGCAAATGCCCTCCAGTAGGATTTGTATAACAGCTTCATCTTGTAGCAGAGTGTAAGAAAACTAGAGACACATAAGAAGGAGCATGAAGTTACAGCTCCAAGCTTTATTCTTTCACCTTAAGTTCTCTCATTTCTCTCCAATAACCTTTACAAAGGAACAAGACTGGAGGGAAGAGGAAACCAGAGAGTGAAGAAAAAAATAAAAAGAAAAAAGCCTCAGAAAAAGATCCTGGGATACCACGCCAAGCAAAGAAGGGAGCCCTTGGCTCACTGCTTCCCCTCTATTTTCCTTACAAATAATGTTTATGGAAAATTTTGACTTTTTCATTCTCTTTTTTTTGCATATTGTTTTCTGTGGTTTTGGAGTTTTTTGTTGTTGTGGGGTTTTTTTGTTGTTGTTGGTTTGTTGTTTTTTTTTAAATTGGTCTTCTCTCATGCACTGTAGCCATGAGATGAGGAAAAGCTATGTCAATGAGTAGTGTAACCTTACTAATCAGCATCATTCACACAACTTTCAAGGGCTTTAAACAGTTTTGTTTGGTTGTTTTTTTGTAGCATCAGGGCCTAATCAAAGGAACGAATTGTACTCCCACACCAATCGGTACCTAAGTACTTCAGTTCATAAGTGAACATAGTCTGGTGCATACTTTAGGGGACAGTAAAGATAAATGAGTTAATTGAATCAGTAAGGGTGGGAGTCATCTCTCTGAATTTTACATGGGTAATACTTAAGATCCTTTCCTGATCATTTATGGTCTCAAACTGTGGAGAGAAATTAGCATCTGGAGATATTCCAGATGGTGATCTAACACACCCACCTCAGTCTTTGCAAGAAACTGTTTTCTGCAAGTGCCTCACCCTCTCTCTGCTCCCACCCTCAGTGGCAATGCAGAGAACCTAAAAGGCCAAGCAGAACACCACACCTAAATTTCAGATGGGTGAGAAACTGCTGAGATGAATCCTGCTTCGCAATTCCATTTCCAAATCTGGGAAATAAATTGAAGTCAGATGCACAGATACCGATGCCTCATGCATCCATTGTTGTCATGGTACAGGCAATACCTCAAGCAACAATCTGGCAAAACATCTATCGACATGTTAATTCTGTGGCCGTAGACTTACCTGATGATTTTATGGAAGAACTATAGGCAATCCCATTGTGCTGCTGATTATCACCAATTTCCAAAGTTGTAGTTGTTACAGGCTTTGGCTTAAATTCACGTTTAGGCCGACTAGATGCTACATTTATTCTGGAACACAGAGAAGAGTGGCAAGAGATTTAACTTGAAGAAAGAAATACTTATGGAGCTTCCACTCAGGCTCAGTGCTTTGGTGTCTGAAAGGTGGGGGATGGGGACAAACCTTCAGCTGTTTTTGGTTTTACGTGGTTTAAGTTTCTTTTTGTTCTGTTTTGTTGGGGTTTTTCTCCCTTTTTTTTTTTTTTTGGGAGGGGGGTGGGGGGCGTGGCAGGGAGAGGGGGGTATTTATTCACTAAAAGCTGCTCACTTCTCATGCAGCATGTGAATTTCAGCAAGTCCCTCTTTTATTTAATGCTTTGATCCTGCTGACAGAAGCATAAAGCTTAACAGCCTGAGTGTGAGAAGTGCTGAGCATCCACAGCTGCCACTGAGTTCAGCAGAAGTTCCAGGAATGAGCTCTCTGGAAAGCTCAACTGCAAATGACATATGCAGAAACCCAGCCAGGACAGAGGCCCTCAGAACTGCATCTCACACACCGCCTTTTTACTAGAGAAAACGGGAAACAACCATTTGGTCAGCACAACTGCCTCCATACCTCTTCCTGCACGTGCGTGTGGCCCAGCTGAGACCTCCTCATCTCCCTGGTCCCTCCAGCTGGGACCGTGCTGGGCATCTACAGACACAGCTACCCCCTTCACTAATACAGCCACCACGTCCACCCTCATCTCAGGAAAGCCCTAAGCAGTTATCTCGACTCCATGACTGTAATGTTAGCCTACGCTACGGTGAGAGCGAAGTCATTTAGGTCCCCTGCTCTCTGCTGGTTCTCTGAGTGATGTATGACAAATTAATGAGTGCAGCATTTTTTTATTCTATGAGGGTGACACAAAGTATCTTGCCTTTCATAAGTGCATTACACACCACAACTGTGTTCCTAGCTAGCTGGCTATTTCCTTACTCTGCTATGGAATTTTGTTATACCCCTGCATCTCAATGAAAACAGCGGCTCAACAAAGCCTCCAAAACACAACGCCAAGTATGCAAGTTTAAGTAAACCTGCAAACAAAGGAAGGCTGTCCTGACTAACCTCCGCAGATGTGAGTGAGAGATTCTGCACACACGCAAAGCTTTCTGGGGAGATCCCGCATTACATTAAAGGCTCACAGTGCAGCAAGAAGTTGCCAAGTGGCAACAGTTTAAAGCAATGAAGTCCAGTAAGGCACAGACCGCAGCAAATGTGCAACTGTGAGACAGTGCTACAAGATCTGTTGCTTCAGTGAGTTTTCACATTCATGAACCTCAGCTGCCAAAGAGGTTCAAAATTTTCTGATGGGTTCAGTCTTACCGGTTTTGCAGCTTGCTCTGCAGATCCTCCAAAATTTCTGTGGATTGTTTATGGTAATCTAGTGCTGCTTCTACAAACACAGCCAACTGGCTAACTTGTTCTACCTGAAAAATAGAGAGGAAAATAGTTGTAAGGAGCCTGCAGTACATTCAGCTGAAGGATAAACAGATCATTCAAAACAGACCTGGTATCTCAAAACACCATGATACCTTGTGGAGGCTATTGAAAAAGAGCATATGTGATTCCATCAAAGAAATTGCCAGCTGGAAGCTGAACAAAACTGAGGTGTAACTTGCAGTTCACTAACTTGGGGCTGGGTCCTTGAGTCATTTCCTTTCACAATGTGCAAATCCCTTCTGCTTTCAACTTCCAAGCCAGCTGTCTGTCAACACCCAAGCCCGAAACAGTTAAAAGGACATGACCCCTTAGCAGGTGAAAGTGGGGCTTTTCTGATCAGCAATGTTGGAAGAAATTACACTGTGACAGCTCTTAGGACTCAGACCATTAGTGTTTATTAGCAATGTTTACAGACTACAGTTCTGAAATGATCTGGATTTACCTCACTAGATGGCAGCATTTATAAACCAATAAATGAAACATGATTTATCTACTTGGATTTAAAAAAGTATCAGCCAATCATTCAAAAATATGAATGCTGAGGAAAGGGAGAATGTGAAGGAGAAAGAAAAATCAAACCTTTTTATTCATGAGGTAACAAATAATCTTATTTCCCTAACACAAACTGAAAAGTTCAAGCTGTACTGGGGATAGAGCAGTAACAGGTATTTATTTGTCCTCTTCCTTTAAGACAACGTTAAGACGACAGATCTCCAAGAAATCTGACATGTTTCTATTCCATCATGATGTCTTCAGACACTGGATCACAAGAAGATATCCCAGTCAGCCTTCTGCAAATGTTTTATGGACCCATGTCAATTTTGTGCTATACTTTCTCTGCTTTTACTAGGTTAAAAAGATTATTAGAAATTCTGCTGGACTCCAAGAGAGCGTAACAACCATTGTCACACAGCACACAGAAATAAAATGCACAGAACCAAATCAACAGCCGATACAATTCCATCACAGTCAGAAGAGAGTAATGTAAACCAGCCGAGGACAACACACAAAGTGCCTGGGGTTTGGATGGGGTGGTCAGAGAAAATGGATAGAAAAGGACTGTCCAAACAAGATGACTAAGAGCCAAGAGGGATATGGAATTGTGGATTAGGAGAAGAAAGAGACCAGGAAAGAGCCAGAGAAGCTTGACGGACTAAAAGCCACTTAGGAAGAGAAGCTTGGGACTGGCTGAGTGGGAAAGGCAGGAGGATGGATCTGATAAGAAGCACATGCAACAGTGTCTATGTGGGAGGTCTGGAACTAGCTGTGCAAAAACCTGAGAAAAGAGATGTGGGATCAGGACTGAGTCTGAGAAAGGCACCTGGCAGGATGGCTGGGAACCAGAGCTCAGAAACTGCAGGGCAAGGAGACCAAGAAAGGGAGACATTTGGGGAACTGGAAAGTATGGAAGGAAGCGATTGCAATTAAGATCTCTGCAAACCCAGTGAGAGCGCCTGGGGTTAGACAACAAGGCTGTAATGAGACGTTTGAGAAGAACAGACTGGGTCAGCGTGGAAAATGGAAGGGAAGGAGCACAGAGTTTTCTTTGAACAGAAACAATAGAAAGTGGGTATGGAAAAAATCTCAAAGGGACATTCAGTTTACCCCCTTCCAAAGGCAGAATTAGTTATACTAGAAAGTATAACTCATCGGTTCTCTAGTGGCTCAGCTAAACCATTTTAATCCATGCACTGTTTTATCCTCAGTTTGGTGCTCTGACTAATGATAAACATTATCTGAAACATTTCTCAGCTGCTTATGCAAGGCAGAATTATAAAACACATACACCACAACCAGACAATTGTTCCACTGTAGGTTCTACCAATGTGCTGAAATTGTTAATAGAGGATGTTACATTTCTTCCTACTCTCATATAACTTGCACTGGTAAAACAGCAAGAGGCTAACTGACTTACACACTGCTGTAACAAACTCATAGTTTAGGAGCTACAGGCTGGTTTATAACTGGCCATTACACAAGCATGCGTAGAGGGAGACGAGGCTTGCAGTTAAGTATTCCCACTTAACAGTTCCTCCTTGTTGCAGTCTGCTCACAGAAGACAGGACACTTCTTACTAAGTGTGTTTTCTGTGATGCTGCATCTACAGGAGAAGAGAAAGTTTTGGAATAGGCCCAAACAGGTTCCTACAATTCCATGATTACATGGGAGAAAGCACGTCCTGCTATTCCGCTGTGTGTGGACAGGGGAGAGGATTATCCTGAATGACCACAGCTGCTCCTTATTTAGGCATTATTTCATGGTGGACTTGAACTCTGAACCAAAGTCCAGGTACCTGAGCCCAAGCCACAAACTAACTCTATGGAGTAATTTTCAGAGCCAAATAGTAGTAAATAGTAATTTTCAGAGGTAAAATAATTCAGACTTCAAATGAGCAGCAAAGTTTTGACTATAAGTGAGCTACAGTCCAGAAAGCGCAGGGTACGCACCCTCGCTTATAGTCACAGACCTGCTGCTGTAACTATGTTAATCTCCCAATTTTCTCCCTCCCACTGATCAAACAGCATTCTGCTCTCAGGTAGTTCACTGCTCATAGATTATTAAACTATTTAAGACCTCTGTGACAATCTTGTCTGAGCCACTGTATCTCTAGAAGGAATTCCTGAATTCTTGAGTTCTCCCATTTACTGCCGTGCATTATGTTCCTCTCTGACAGGAGGTTAAAGGAGGAAAGAGGCACGCTTTCTGCTTTCAGGCCATACCTCCTATGAAAGATGGGACAGGCTTTATCCAATCCCCCACACACTGCCCTCCTGGATGTACTGCAGCAAACAAAAATGCAGGACAGACTTACATCATTTTCTAAGAAATTGAACATGCTTCTTTCAGCCAGCTCCTTTGACTCTTCGAATTTTTCTACTGCTTGTTTAACTTCTTCATCTGGTATCTTTCCAAGACGTTTCTTTTTATAATCATAATCCAAACGGCGTCCTTCTAGTTTCTTCAAATGATGCTAAATAAGACAGAACATTTATGAGAAGGTCTAAATGGGATATGTCCAAACAAACACATTGTGAGTTAAGGAAATTTCAGCTATGGATTCAAATATACACAGAATCAAAGAAATACAAAACTCAGACATTATCCAGTCTGTCCCTTTGATCTAAGGCAGCATCAGGTAAGCCTAGGACTGTATATATGAATGAAATTTTACACTGTATAGACTTTAAATAAACATCCATTTGGTAACATTTGGGGAATTGGGTACCTTGATTTGCTGAACTTAGGCATCCAACTCATGGACTTCACTAAATGTGTAACAGTTCAGGTTGTCTAAATAAGAAGCAGGATCCAATCTAAACATACGTGTGCCGTCGTCGTCCCCCTTCCCCCCCCCTCCCCCATTCTACATTTAATCCAATTTTACCTCTTGAATTATTTGCAATATGACAGCTAAGAGTTAAAGGGTTATTTTCCCCTCTCATTCCATAAGCAGTGCCCCAACAAATCTTGTATTCTTCCTGCCTTTGTTAGGTGTCACCTTGACACTTCTATCTGATATAGCTACACAAGCTTTTCTGTTGCCAAAAACCATGGGACTGACAGACTTACACAATGGACTCAAAGTGACAGTACAAAATGCTCATTAAAGCTAACGTCAAACAACGTCTTTTCATCAGTTCAGAAGAACTACAACTGAAAACCATTATGTGTCATAGGAGACAGCTACAGACATTATTACTATCCTTTTGCTCTGCTTTCCACATCCATTTATGTGTAAACAAATAAAATAACTTTCATTTCTGCATTTCATCAGGGTTTTAACTCGCTTATTACCCAAGCCTATTGGAATCAACAAACTCAGACAGAAACTGCCTGGCTTTCTTTGAATGCCACATTGTAAACAAAAGCATTGAAAAACTTAAGCCTAAAGATTAAGAATGTGTTCCTCAGCTGCCTGTATTTCTCCTATAGTGGCATATGGCACTTCAACATTTTATGGCACGTTTCAGATCATTCTGTGATTGCCCTGAATAGCCTTTTTCAACAGTTATATTCATCCTCCATTATAAACAGCTTTAGGCTGACAGAGACAGTAAGACAAGATAATCAGTCACAGTAAATCACAGCCCACTCACATGTTCATAAGAATTAATAAAAGTGTCAGTTAAAATAAAAGAGCAGAAAAATAAAGAATATTATTTCCTTCACTATCCTTCTTATACTGAATGTACGAGCGA
This sequence comes from Podiceps cristatus, assembly GCA_000699545.1. Taxonomy (NCBI): domain Eukaryota; kingdom Metazoa; phylum Chordata; class Aves; order Podicipediformes; family Podicipedidae; genus Podiceps; species Podiceps cristatus. The sequence continues at coordinate 47,629 of KL278306.1, read as the reverse complement.
TATAGCAAAATGAGTAAATTAGTCAAGTGAGAAAGAGCCAGGCATTGATTTTAAGCAGATTTCATCACTGTTTTGCTAGCAAGAGAAACTTAAATGCAGTGAAATTTATTTACCTTATTGCTTTCAAGAAAGTATCTCAGGGAACTAGAGTTTGATTGACTCTGATTATTGATAAATGAAGCTTTCCCTGGAAAACTTACCCCAATCTCTTTTAAATCTTTGTCCTGCAATAACTGTAGAGGATCAATAAAATTTTGTTTGACATTAATATCAAGTGAGTCCTTCACCTCTGCCATTTGCTTCATGCTCTCACCAGCATCCAGTAGTGCAAGGCCTATGGTAAAGAACAGGCTACTTATATCTCAATATATGTAAAACCAGAAAATTTGTCTTATGAAACAATTATATCAAATAGGTATCTTTGTATCTGTTGCAGGCCCTTGAACAGCAAAAAACAAAAAAAAAATTCAAGCTATGCACTTGCTTGTCCCCTGCAGAAAACTAGAACTGGAAATTTTTTGTTCCAAAGTGTACTTTGTTTTTTCCCCTGATGCTCTTCAGGAAGAAAAGGAATGCTATTTCCCTACTGTATCTGCATAGGTTACAAACCTCCTCTACTTTGAGAATTGCAAACCAAGCTGATTAATTTTGTACAACTTAGTGATATTAAATATGCAAAAAGTGGGTGACTTTTTAATCACAAAATCATGTTTTACAGCTTCCTCACACAGAGAATAGGGTTTTTTTCCAAACCTCCTTTTCATCAAAATTGTTGCCGCTTCTTTCAAACCACCTATTTAACATAGCTGCACACTTTATTAATCACCTAAGTATCAGCAGGCAGAAGAGTATTTGAGATGTCCTTTCCTAGTTTTATTTAGTATCCCTGCTGCTTTTGCAAAACCACAAATACATCCAGCTCACAGACAAGTTGTGCCACTTCACGCTCTGTGAGGAGAATAAATGAGTCTTTGGCTATCAGCAGCATATTTCCCTATGCAGCACCTACTTGGGCTCGAGTGTGAGGTCTCTACGCCTACACAGCTGTTACTATTTCAAGACAACTACCATGTGTAACATCACAGATACTAACAACAGTACATAACAAAGCCAGCCAGTTCTGTATTGGCTTCTGTAAGCAGTCCCAGCCCATACCACTCACTCCCAGCCATAGTCCCCTCTCTTCCCCCAAACCAGGAGTCTCCTTTTTTCATGCATTTCTCCCCGGTTCTCTCTTAATCCCAGCCATATTAAAAAGCACCCACTGAGTAGCTCTGTGACAACGCTTCAAATTCATTCCAGTCAAGCCCACACACTATGAATGCTCAGCAAGCAAGGCCTCCATCAAGATTTTGGCTGTGAGATACCAGCATATCTTAAGAGGAAATAGGTAAGATTTGGTTTACCAAAAAATTGTAGCCTGGCCAAGCTAGAGTTCATTTTCATGAAAATGAGAAAATGCGTATTTAAGATGCACTGCTCCAAAGCACAGAAATACCAGATCATTATTAATAAATAAATAAATCACACAAACTTCTTTCTTTGGGTTTGTTGGTTTTGGTTTGGGTTTTGTGTTTTTTTGTGGGTTTTTTTTGTTTGTTTGTTTGTTTTTGGGGGGGGGGCAGTTTGTTTCTGGTTTTGTTTGTTTTTCATGAGAAATTTTTTCCTTAGTTTACTACTCAAATATAGGGTACCCATTTTTATTTAAAAGTTCAAAGAAATACCACACATCCATGAATCACCCTATATTATTTAGGTTTGGCAACTTAGAAACTAAAATCATTATGGTAATATGATTCAAAATGCATCAGTAATAGTGTTATGAAATCCACCTGCAGTAGAGGTAGACAAATAAGCAGAAGCATTGTGTTATATCCATCACTCCCTGCTCACTGTATTTAACTTTCCTTCTTACCTGCAGTAGCTATTTATATAGGTTATGTCACTGAGTAATATTCTGCAAAGAATTTTATGCTGAAATATTCACAGAGGAGATACACAAACTCACCAAACATAGAATCATCGCCAAGCTCTCTGCCATACCGTATCATGCAGTCTCCTAGGAGTCCCTCTGTCTGGGGATAGCCTGTAGCTTTAACTTGTCCTCTGATCTTTGACATAGTGTTCAGCATTCCCAGCTTGGCTCTGTATGCTAAGAAGGACATAAAAAAAAGAACTAAAGTTAGAAAAACACTTTTAAAACTAATATATTTAAAGCAATAAATCATTTAACAAGCAATGTCATGCAGCAAGTCACTGAGGCGAACTAAGTAGATTTGTAAGTTTTTGTTGTCAGTACTTTATAGCCAAAAGTTGAAATAAGATTCCATTCAACAATATGGGTCATATGAAACGGTTTTTTATTCCCAACTGAATGAGCGTCATTTCTCCAGGCAGATATATGGTGGGAGTGCTTGTCACCTTCTGTGGATATTCGCCAATACTCACATTCTTTGTAAACTCCTCAACTAGAAGTATTGCAGAAAACAAACACACAATAAATACAAGCACAGCCAAAGCCAAATTTCCTGCACTCACTCTCCCTCTCTTGTTTGTGAGAATTTTCAGAACACCCACCCCCCACACCCCCCCGACCCTGCCTTTTTATTTTGTTCCAGTAATCAAGACAGTAGAAATTTATTCTACAGAATGGCCTGGTCCATACAAATTATTTTTATCCTGCATGTATCATTACAAAAATATGTGTTTCTTTTTTGAGAGTTTTTCCAATCTATTCCTCACTATTATCACTCAACAGCTTCTTCAACACAGTAATGGCCATGGGCAGGGAATTCCTGAGGAATGTGGACCATGGGGACTAGCTTCATCTTGAACATGCCGGCTAGGCCTTGGTAAAGGATTGAGTCCTACCATACTTATGTAGATATAACCCAATAAACTTCTTCAGGGATGTGCATCTCATAAGGTACCCAAGAAGAGATGGTTATCTCTGAAGTCACTGGTGTAGCTGACTAAACAGGAATTCAGTCAGACAGTTCTCAAACAAGGAAGGTTCTTCCAACAGCTGGTTTGGACAGTGAATCAAGGTCAAAACAGATAAACTTTGCAACTGAATGCAAATGTAAACATGGTTCATTTCCTGTTTCTTAAATCAACATTTGAAAAATCTCTATTAACTGACAATCCAAAAATCCATTGAGACCTAGCAGTGTCCAGAAAATGCAAAACCTCATTCCAAAACCGGGTAAGCAAGTAACAGCCCTTCTCCCTGTGGTTACATAGCCACCAGTACTGATGGCAGCAGCACAGGAGTTCAACTCAATGGCCTTTTATATCTCTGCTAAAAAAGTGCTGGCCTTCTTTTCACTTTAGGAATCCATATCCCACTCCAGGAAATCCAGCACAAATACGAACACGGGTGCTGTACTGCAGGCCCAAGCTGCCCGAGATGTGTCATGCATGCACAGCCTACCCACGCCCTGTAAACCAGATCCACCTTGTGCTGCAAGCTGAATGCATCCCAGATCAGACTGACCGCATACAAACTTTACACTTGTTCATCGCACACACAGGTAAAGCGTTCGAGGACACCCAGAAGCCTCACAATGACCTAATTAGCTTTCATTTACCTAGGATGAATTTCCAAGTAAGACAACAATGTTCAACACAATCCAACACCTATTGTTCTTTTCCTACCTGGATTTGGCTGAAGATACTCTGTGGATTTGGATAGAAGCTCTGCTACAGCTTTATTAGTAACATCAATTTTCTGAAAAAGAAAAGTAACACAGCATAAAGCAAATCGATTACTAGAAAGTTTACAATTTTATTAGACATAATATACTATTCTAGCTGATTATGAAATTTTATTGTAAATAAAGCCAATATTGTAGCTTAAAATAGCCATATCATGGTTATGACAAGATTTTACCCAAAAACATATTAATTGGCAAGTAGCACTGGGAAGAAGAGAAGGTTTGTATGAAATTGTGGGCTTGCCTTTCCAGCCCATCAGTCTTGACTATGGCTTACACATTCTAGACTACGATTTTCCTGCCAGCCCAACAGTTGTTACTAAAACCACTTTTCTCCACAGATGAAAAGACTGAACATATCCATCATAATCTTGGGGTCAGGACCATTTAAAGCAGAAGTTTGCACTGTCTTCACATTTAAAAGTTTCTAAAATGCTCTGAAAAACACATTTCTGGTTTGTTTCACTTTCCCTTCCTTAGGGCTTGCACATTATTTTTCCTCTTATAATGCAGAGAAAGGAAATAATTATTCTATAGCCAAAGAAACTGAAACCTAGAAAGCTGTTTAGATCATAAATTCAATAGTGCACATTGGAAAAAGAAACAACTCACACAAGACTTTTTATCCTCAATCTGCCAACAATAAAAAACTGTGACCAAGGTCTACTATGAACATTTAAAAATACACAAAAAGACAAAGGCAATTTAAAAGAAAAGCACATAAAGGCTGAAAAAGCAGAAACTGGCAGTAGCCTTGTTTAATCTGCAACACAACAGCTAATAAGTACATAGCAAACATCTCAATTTCCACAACAATTCATGTAAATTTCTGGATGTGGATTTAAATAAATCTGTAGCAAGAGAAAATTTGACCCTAGTAGTTAGATTTTTATCATGAATAGTATCAGATGTGAAGGCTTTGTGATATTTACAAAGATTCACTAAACACTGAAGACTCCTCTCTCTCATCTCCCACGTAGGCAGGGGAGAAAGGCCCCCCCCAGATGCTCCGCACCATTCCCCGAGGAGTTTCTCCTCACTGTTGCGAGCGTCTGTGGAACCTGCTCCCTCTGCTCAGACAGCCTTTGCAGATGTCACTCCTCCCTTGGCTGAGCTGACAGGCTCAAGGATAAATTTGCACTTATCCTTACATATTTCTGTTTGGAAGCACATGGAGCGGGTGGGATGCGTCCCCCCATGTAAATCTACAATACTGTTCTATCACTTGAAACATGAAGCATTTTGGACCCTGCAATAGCTTAATATTGAAAAACATGTTGCTTTCCTTACCCTTTCCATCTCTTGAAATTCTTCATCTAACTTTGTTCCTTCTGCTCCACTTATTTTTTCACTGAACAACTGTAAAAAGACAAATTTAACAAAAAAAATATGCATGATCATTCAATTACAGAATAAATATCTCAGAGTAACAGGAATTCACTCCAGATTAGAAAATATGCAGAAACCATTTGAGGTGACTGTGCAAGAGAAGAGTAACCTTAGTCTTGGAGGTGAAGCACTCATTTCAAGAGAGATAAAGATACCTGACACAAATTTACAACAGGCAAACAAAAAATGATTTCTCATGCTTAAACAGTTTGTACCCTAAAGGCACGGCCTACACTGCAGACTTCAGGCATAGGGACCAGAGTCTGGCTGCAGGTAAATCCAGAGTACCCTTTCAAGGACATCCCTCCAGCTCTGTACTTCTGAGTACTTTCGGGTCCTGCGAGCCGATAGGTTAAGGTCCTGCTGCTGGGAGTTGTGTGCAGTTCTGGGGAAGGAATAGATTCATGTAAAATGCTGCACTGTGACCTGCCTGTGTGACCGAGTATCGCTGAAAACAAAAATGCCATGCATTCTTCAACAATGCAAACCACCAGTTTTAAATTGAGGGTTTCAATACACCTTCTTAAGATGGCTGAACTATTAGCCAACTTTTGTGTAAAAACTCCAGAAAGCCAGATCCTCGCCCAGTGTGAAACTGCCTTTGAAAGCATCACTCCACTACAATAAAAGTGCCCTAACACACATTCAACAAATATGAAATATGAATTCCTAGGATAATTCCTGCAAAAATACTACACATTTCCCTATTTCAACTGACTTTTATCACTGAATCTGTAATGGTGTAGTGTAAAATCCAGGTCCCACTCACTGCTGGCATTCCCCAAACCTGCCCCCAATAAAGCATTTCGTCCATCAGCACCTTCCAAAAGGGAATTTACCTCACTGAATTAAAAGGGCCCTGGAGACTTGCATAATACGAAAATGGGTCATGGCTCTTTGTAGTGCAATGGTTCCCTCTTCTCGGTCGCAGCCTGCACGGCGCAGGTGTGGAGGGAGCGTGCTGCCGTGCCAAAACCCAGCAATGAGCTGATGAAGCAGAGCTGGGAGCTCAGCGGCAGCTGACCTTGCATCAATATCACTGCTTCCACAGCCAAAGGAACAGACCTGCTTAAGGGGAAATGTGAGTTCAAAGACAGACGTATTGCTAATTATTTCTACTGGCTTTAGCGTAGGATTCGCCATCTTTATGCTTAATATGCCAAGCAGCGCACAAACTTGTCAAGATTATTTCTCTTCCAGAGCACTGACAGAACAAGCACAAAAGCAGATAAAACGGAGATGGAGAAGCCCAAGTACTGGTGAGTGTCTGTGGGCCATCATCTTGCTGTTGTGAGAAATCATGGCAGAGAAGCGACCTGAGGCCACGCACGGAGGGGGGCACTGCCCGGGTCTCTGCAGGTACATCTGAGGAGTCCTTGAGCAGAGATGGAGAAAGGTGTTTTTACAGAACACAAAAAGCAGCTTATCAGAAATTGTGCAGCTGCTTTACACTGGCAGTTTCTGTCTCCTTTCTGTGCAATGTTACTTCCTAAAATAATCAATGCCATTTTCCACAGCCACACACATTTTTTCTCCAGCAGGCATTGAACAGATCTGTGGTTTCCTGAAACCTCTCGTGGTAATCCCTTTTCAAGCACTGAGTGCAGTGGGGGAACTATCCTTCTCAGCCTGAAGTTGCAAAATCCACATTTAGTAGAAACCCATTGCTGTCTCACTACAATTAACCCATTTACATGTTGGCAAAGGATAAATGCAATAAAGTAACATGACTGCTCGACTGTGAAAGCATAATTAATAAATTATTGCACCAAATGACTAAAATAATGAAATGTCCTGCACTTGGAAAGAATAGATCTGAATGTTATAACAAGTGGATAAGTAGAAAGTTCACACACTAACAATAATGCCAGAGAGAAAAAACCTCCACTGGTTCCTTTGAAGGCTGACAAAGATAGTCTGGAAAATGCAATTTCTCATCAGATACACTGGAAGTTGATGGTTTCAGGTAATGTCTCAGGGCATGAACTATTTATCCATTGGCATTCCTTAGCTCTCCCTAACTGATAGCCGTCCACGGTGTCACACACCTCACTCAAATAATAGTCCGAAACCTAGGCTTACTGTGGTGTGGCTGGTTCTGCCAGGATTGCAGCTGCTGGTCCAGGCGTTTGCACTCGGTTGGGGAGCCTGCACTCCCTGTGCCGACAGACACGCGCCACAGCAGCGGGCTGCAGCCCGCTCCCCCTCTCTGCACATCTGCTCAAATGCTGCCACTCATGTTTAGTTTTGGTTTCCCTTATGAAGCGTTGCAGAAGTCCTCACTGCGTTTTGAATGGATAAAATTTGATGCCCCTCACAGAGCGAGAAACTGCTTGCGGTTACAGAGTCGCTCCTTGCGAGGGGATCACTGGACTTGCTGAAGCAGCAGGGAGTAAGGAAAGCATCTGAGTTAGATCCAGAAATTCACAGAACAACTGAGACTTTGATGCACCAGCTTTCAGAGAGTGAGCAAGAGAGAGATTCTGCATCTATTAATTTGCAGAGAATAATGGAGTAATTTAATTAACAACTTGGATGATAGGAGAGAGTACACTCCCAGAGAGTTAGGAAGACACCAACTTGGGGGGAGCAGTTGATACACTGGATGATGGGGCTGCTTCTCATAAGGGCCATGACAGGCTGGAGAAAACAAAACAAAACAAAACAACAAAAAACAAACAACCACCACCACAGGCTGACAGGAACTTCATGAAGCTCAAACACAAATGCAAAGCCTTGCAGATGCAATGAAATATCCCCACGCAACAATATAGGCTGGAGGACAACTGGCTACAAAACAGCTCTGCAGATAAACACCTGTGTTACTGGTGGAAAACAAGTTGAACATAAGTCAGAGGTGTGCCCTTGAGGTGAAGAAAGGCAACCCTATACTGGGCTTTATTAGCAACATCATGGACAGCAGGTCCCGGGAAGTGATGATTTTCCTCTATTTAGCACTTGTGAGACCACATCTGCAGTACTGTTGTCCAGTTTGGGCTCCCCAGTGCAAGACATTGACAGCCTGGGTGAGTCCAGTGGAGGGGCACTGATACGAGAAAGGGACTGGAGCACACAGCATACAGAGAGCTGAGTAATCCTTAGAGGAGGGGGTTAAGTGGGTATCTACCTCATGGAAGCATATGAAAAAATGGAGCTTGAAGCCTGTGGAAAGACAAGCAGCAACAGTCACAAGTCGGAAAATGAGAAATTCAGAGCTGTTAAAAAGTAAAGAAAAAAGAAGAAAAAACCCACAAAGGTGGTGGTCAAACCCTGGAACGGGTTGTCCAGAGAAGCTGTGGGGCTCTCATACTTGAAGACATTCAAGCCTTGCCTGGACAAGGCCCTGCACAACCTGCTTCAAGTGGGAGGCTGGAGTAGATGCTCTCTGAAGGGCCCTTCTGACCTACCTGACTCCCAATTCTAACTGCATTTTCAGTGACATGAGAATGCGACCACGTAGAGCCAGCCACAGGATCTGCAGACATGGTTTCATACACACACTGAAAACAACCTCACACCCCCCTAACTCCAGGAGCAAAAGCACTGATCAGGAGAAAAAGTTTGTTCGCAGACTTTCCTGTATCTATGCAAACATTAATGACACTGCAGTTTCTAGCCCAAGGTGACACTTTTTCATTGATATTTATTCTGAGCTCTAATTTCGTTTGAAAAGGAGACTACCTTGGTGCTTAGAGAGATACAGTAAAGAATGATTCCTTAAAGTCTATAAGCTGTCTGTACTCCGGACAGTAAAAATTGGTATAAAGTTCTAATAGTTAATCATTAAATTTTATACCACTACAGCTTACTTCATATTGGTATAATCAGGATTGGCTTTACTATTCCCACATTTAGGAACACAAAAGTTTTTGTTCTGATCATACTGAATTTAGGAGTTGTAAAACTAACATCACAACTGTCCCAATTAAAAGTCACAGAATACCCAATTAATTAATGAAAATGGATGCACAAAGGAGACAGCTACTGACTTTTAGTTCTCCGACTATTTGCTGAGCATCATTTACATGCATTATATCAAGCTGCAAAACACTTTGAACTTAAATAGAAGCATGCCCAGCTGTGGGGCTGTGTAATTATGTGGCAATACCTATCAGCTTTTAGGAGTCAGCTAATCAAATTTGAAACTGCTACCATCACATAAGGCATGTACTCCAAGGGAGCTTGCAACTACTTGTACAGGAAGAATCCTTCATCTCCAAATTCAGAAGCTGGGTGCCATGGATTCAGCATCTTTGCACTAGACAGGGCCAGAGCCAGAATTTGGGGCTCCGGAAAACAAATAAAAAACCAACAACAGCAACCGTTCCCACCACAGGGGCCACCACTACCTTACTCTTACACCACTAGGTCAGAAGCTAAAGCCATTCATTAGTCATATTTCTGGTGAAGCAAATTATGTTTCCTTTGGATCAAAATTGACACCCAGATAATAGCTTTAAAATGAGAAAGATTTCTTCCTCTCAGGTATCTGCGCAACTGCCTCCATCACACTTGATGGATTAGAGTTAGCAGAGGGGGAAAAACCAAACCTAAATATGAACATGAAAACACTTTCAAATCAGCCACTGTATTATCACCTCTCATTTGTGGTTATATATGGTATCAAACTACTTTTACTGTAAAACTTGCATGCTCTATATCATAGATGACGATCATCTTGCCTGAAGAAATACTGCAGTTTGTATACAAATCCTCCTTGCTTGTAAATTCTTCCTAGATCCTACTGTTCCTTTTAATATTGAAAAATTAAATACGATGTTGTATTATAGACAATCTAAAAGCCTCTGGTGTGCTTATGTGGAATTTTCTGGAAAGACAAGTCAAAAAAACCAACACCACCCCCACCCCACCCCCCCAAAAAAAATCGGTTCTGAAAGAAACTCCTCCAGATATTAGGATTTCTATTTAAGTTCTCTATATCCAGCTACTGTTCAAAATGCAAATTGCAATTCTGTTATACAGTCTTAAAAAAAAATATTTATCTGCTAAGGAGTTTATATTCCAAGAAATTATTTAAGAACTTTTTTCCATAAACCTAATATTGAGATTTTGTTCTCACACTAGTTCTTTGTTACTCCAATTTCTTTGAGATAATGTAATTTTATTTTGATTGTTCTGTTGTAATGAAGCATGAACACAGCACAGGAACTGTCTTCTACGATCTATGGCTCACCAAAACCCTAAACTAAAAGAGCCTCAAGCTTTCATGTAATTTTTCAGTACTTTTAAGTACGTTAAGATTTATCCTTCTTATTGCTCAGGAATAACACATTTCTCCATTCTCCATATGGATTATAAATATAAGCTTCAGAAAAGAACTATCTTTTACTAATGTTTTACACATCCACTAAATCACAATACTTTTTCATATTTCACTAAAGAAGGTTACTGAACATGAGAAACTGCCAAAAATATCCCAGATCAGCAGAGAGCTGATAAAACTCTCAAAACAATTACCCTATTTTTTTATATATCCACTGGGTATTTTATAAGACAAGGCAATAGGATTCTTGCCAGCCAATACTTGCACACATGCTCTGACCTTCTCTTTCACTTGTTTTGCCTTTCTTTTTCAAGACATTAACTGGGATTGAACCATCACAGTTGTTTGTTGTTATTCACTTACTGTTGGAAAAAGTGGTGCTGAAGAAGTCCTTAATTGGACAGCAAAACTCTCTTGTACATAACTGGCTGAGAAATCATCAAATACTACTTAATGACTGAACAAAAGGCATTATATTCTATTAAAGAATTCAGAGCTTTTAATGACCCTTCACTAGGTAACAGCATTTATTTTTTTCTGAAGGAGTATCTGCTGAAATTATCTGTTGAAACTTTAATGGGATGGAAAATTCCTACATTTGTCATAAATATGCATACTGTCAAACCCATGAGGCAAAACCTATATTTTAGGAAAAATCTTTTAACAAAAAAGCAAAAGCTATGAAAATACTTTATTTCCCTGTCTCTAAAAAGGAAGTAAGCCATCAACTGGGAAAACTAATAGATTCATCTCAAAGTTAACACATAGAAAGCCAGGAAATAATGTAACTATATGGCTATGTTTCCCACAGAAATATATATCCAGGCTAAACTGCACAAATACATTAAGATATATCTTTAAATACAGTACTTAGTACAAAATACTACATTCCTGTATCATTAATGCATAATAGTTACACTTCTCTTAATAAATCATTAAAACCTCCAGTTATTGCCCTACAACTATGTAATTGTTTTGTTTGCTGTTAAATTATTACGCATAGAGGATTTAATGCAATGTGACATAACAAATAGCTTCCTGAAGAATCTTAAAGCCTATCATAAACAAGAATAAGGTGGCTGGTAAGATGTCTTCTGGCTACAGTAGAAATTCCTTGCAGTGTTCAACCTCCTGAGGAGAAAGGGAGATTTTCTGTTTTGTCCTTTTCCAGCATGCTCCATCAGATTAGAGAACAAAGATGCCAGCCCGTCGTCTAGATCAAAAGACATTTAACTTCAAATATCTGTAATTCCCTGTTTTGCTCTTCTAAGTTCTACTACAATGCTATGTATATTACCTGTTTTTCCTCTCTCCTGATTGCTATGTTTCATACAGATTACTAATTCCCACACTCAAAAAGAAGGTTACTACTAGTTCATAAAATGCAGACTACGGAGAACGTGAACCTACAACACAGCTGAATGTCTTGCATCTTAGCACATCTTTAATAACATAAAGGAGTACACACTGGCAGAGCTATCTGCACAACGTTTGCCACTGTAATAGAAAAGTATTCTTTAAAACAAACCCAAAATATTCTGCTTTATTGACTAGGTGAACATCCAAAATGAACGGGGAGCTTATAGACATCCCTGTGACTGACTTCTAGATCTCTACCAAAGGCCTGAGTGATCAGAAGAAAAAGAAGTGCCCCACACTGAGAAACTAAACTAAGATGCACATTCTCAAACACAAATTTAAACAAAAGAAGCACTTAGCCCCTGGAATAGCTGCAGAGGATGCTGAAACCAAGCAGGTGTGAGAATGGCAGCCTCTTCAAGTCTCTCCTCCCGCCACCAAGAATGTCCAAAGACATGGCCATGCAGAGTCAAGGATATCAGAGCCACTAAAAGTGGAAAATCATCTGAAAATAAGTATAGGTAATGTATACCTAAAAAGAGATTCTTCTCAGGCTCCTTAAAAAAACCACAACAATGAGAGAAAAAGCCAAATAAAATTGTACCAGTACTGAAGCTATTAATTTAATTATATTGACACACCTCATAGTATCCTAATGCTTTGGAGGAAATCCAAACCTCTTATTTTAAGAGGTTAAGCACTAAACAATGGCAAGAACTCTTTGGTTGCCTCAGTAAATTGTGTTTTCAAAGAAAACAAGAATATTCCTGCTCTGATGTACTTGAAAGAAAAAAGATTTATTCTGCCCCCCAAAATAAATAAGGGGTCTCCTAAAAAGTGCGTATGTTTCAGTCTTGCAAATATGGAATGCTGGCTTACCTTCAGCAAGTTATTTAAATTCATACTTCGGTAGGTGCTTAAGTGCTTTGTTGGATCAAGACCAGAGTGCTCAGCACCTCGCAGTATCAAGCTCAAAGGGTTTACATGGAATATTCTATAACTTTTTGTTCTACTAAACTTTCAGCTAGCAGTAGCATGGATTTCTCCAAAGCACTTGGGGAAACAGTAAAAGATATTTCTGACAGCAGAGAGAACTGGAGTTTTTTGGAGGAAAAAAAAAAAAACAAACAACCCACACACACAAAACACAAACACAACCCCACAAAAAAACCAACAACAACAAAAAACAAGCAGCTGAATTGGGTCCTACAGCTATTTAATCAAAATTATGGAGTGCAAGGAGCTGCACCCTAAAAATTAAATACTTCTGATTGCTGTCATGGCTACATGAGTGGTATAAAATACCTCTGAATTCAACAAGACTTGTGGATGGGTATTTAAGAAAGTGAAGCCTTCTCTTTTGTTAACAGTTTATGCAGAATTATAAAATGTAATATAGTATTTTTGAATTTATGCAAGACATTAACACTGATTTAAAACTGCAATCATATTATGGATACAAAAATTAAAACAGCATTCTGACAGTACCTGTGGTAGAATACATTTTAATATAAATGCAGGGAGACAAACAAGTGTTGCATATAATTGCATGATTCTCTTGTAATTCATTACCCATCACAGACAGCTGAATCAGAGCTCCAGAACACAACATCCATAGCCATAGGAATCCACATCCTAGTGTTTCATCAGAGACCTCTATTCCCAGGTACTTAAAGTAGAAATATTAAGTATGAACTGTAGGATGTGACAGCTCTTCAAAGGCAGCTCATGACTATGCTCATGCTACCTTGAGTAAAGAAAGGGTATGCCCTACATCTAAACTTTCTTTAGGGATTTCTGATGGATGCACTAGCAAATCTTGTCCCAGCAGTCAACAAAATCAAAATACCGAAAAGAGTTGTATTTTTAAAAAATATGAAAGATTATAAATAGATGTAGAATTGCATTGCATTTAAGGACACACCAAGATAAATATAATCTAAATATTTCTTAAAGATTTTCTAATTTTAAGAATTTTATACAACTTATAAGCATGAAAAATAAAAACTGAGCCGCATTTCATTTTCAGAGCACAAATTTAGGTAGGAAATTCCATTTGTAAAACAAAACCAAACCCAGGTTATCTAAAGGACACCAAGAATCTCAAGGGCCTGTTTCCCAAGAAGCAGAACCTACTTTTTCTACTAAGAGACCTCTGAATCACACAGAGTTAAACAAATGCACAAAGGTACTGCCAGAGTGTTTATATTCATGAACGTTCTTATCCTGCTAATATTTATGAACCCTTTATTTCATTACTTGCAACTTCTTAGACAAACAGGAGCCAGAAGATCACAGTAGATTATTTTTAGGAAGACAGATGAACTGAGTTATAAAAGGATGCGCCAGATAAAGAGGAAATGAAGAGGACTATGTTTGCAGTGTGACTTGCCTGGACAGGAGGGATCTGAGGGTGTCCCCACATGCGCACTTCCTGCACAGTGATGTTCTGTGAGCTACTGGTGTAACATTAACTCGGATTCACACATTTCACTGTTAATGGGTCACATGCTAATTTATGTAAAGCATTATTATTAAGCCTACCCTCTAACATGGAGCAAATCTTTCACAGCTGAGCGTGACTCCAAGTGTAGAGAAGTCCAGCCACGCAATCAGCTGAGACAACTACAGTCAACTCTACAGCTGCCAGTATCAACAAGAAGGGACCCAGTCCATCAAAACTCCCCATATGCTCAGAAAGAAAAAAATACCCATTCACATCATGGAACGTAAGGTCTGGAGCTACCACGCTGAATCAATGAACAGCCACAGCTGTTGGGCTGCAACGGCACAGTTCTGGCAAAGGTTCAGAAGTGACAGCTCAGTTTTATTTAAAAAGGAAGCTCAAATAGTGCAAACCGTGTATTCTGGGATCAAGAAAGCCCTTAGAAGCACCAGTACGTACAGGAACATTTGAGCAATGACAGAACTCCCTGCAGATGTAGGAATTTCAGCAGGCAATCTACACATACCTCAAAGGGTCAATCCAAGACATCCGTCTTTCAGCAAAAAAGAAAAAACTCACCAACTGATTAACCAGAGGTTCTGCTTTCAAACTAATGGTGTTAAAGACTCATCACTATACAGACAAGAATTTCCGCTGATTACATTTCTTTTATTTACAGTTCTTCTGTACCAGTTAGTGTGATCTCTCCTAACTTAAATCCGTCTGTATGAATAAGGTTAGCTGAAGACACCTGAGTACATGTCAAAACATATTTAATCAATCTAACAGCCTGTGCTCAGGAAACCACATTGAAGAAAAAGGAAAAGGTACAGAACTCAAGAAGATGACATAAGTGAGGTTACTAGTTGAGGAATGCCTTCTTTTACTCAAGAAGGACTTATATGATAAAAAAAAAAAAAAAATGTTAAGAGTGTGAACAGTTGAACAACCTACATGATTTTGGATAGTCTAAAAAAGATTCTGCCACTTGGGAGTATTATCACAACAAAGTTTTCAAGAGAGAAGGGCACACCACTTTGACAAAGATAATGAGTGCTTTACATAAAGGTCTACCATACAATGTATACGATGTGGGCATTTGACCATTTCTGTAAGCTCCTAGCATCTTGCAATTCTTTGTGCTCACATAACTCGGATGTATGAAATATTTTTTGATTCCTGTTCTTTCAAGGAAAAAATAAAAATAGACAGACACAAGTTTGTCACAGGTCTCGACAGACCTGTAAGATTCTGTGTATGTGCTTTAGAAACTCATCATCTCTAACATAAGCAGCAAATGATGCAGTAATGCCTCATGCTCTAAGAAAAGATCTACAACTGATAAAGTAAGATGAAATGTCTTGCATTAAATAATTAAGTCACCTGTAAAAACAGGAGAACGTGCCAGGCATGGTCCTGCAATTCATGAAAGTCAACGATAACATCCAGTGAACTATTATTTCTGACTCAATTTCTTATTTGCTATATCTGTGGGGAAAAAACAAACAAACAAACCAACCAACCAACCAAACAACAAAACTCCTTTGACAGCAATACTCAGAACTTACCCCATAAGATTCCTATGCTCTAATATATTTCTCATATGTATTTTTTTGCCATAATCTAGGGTTTGGTTATGTTTTTTCTTAATTTAGTAACAGAAACACCACACCTTACATTATAGCTCTGATTCTCTTTAAAGTTGTTCTGCAGAATACTACATGCGAGAAGTCTGGGCCAGAAAGTGAATTCTAAGTTGGGTCAGGAACACTGGGCACTTGCTGTTACTTGGTCAACACTCAAAATCCTGCACCCAGCTGATCCGGTCAGCACACAGTCAGGCAGCCTTTTAAATTAACCTTATTAACAAAATCCAGCCAAAGTATGTGTAAATACAGACTGTGTAAACTAGACTTAGAAAGAAGTCTACACATTGAGAAGGGTGCTGTCTCTTCCTCTAAGCAAGCATGCTCTTTTAAAAGTTCCTCACATATTTCAGAATATTTCCTCTCCACTATGTAACGGACAGTTTGACTCTTTCTGACGCTCAAAGGTCTCGAGTCTCTCATTAAAAGAAAGCCCATGCTACTTGTGCTGCTGATAGTGCTTGTTCACGGGTCTGGATTCCAGACCTTCTGCTCTCAGCAAGAGCTACTTACAGCCACTGCTATAGCTTTTGATGCTACAGGAAAAATGAGGAACAAATTCATACAGATTGGTACAGATTGGCTACAGATCCAAGTTCTTAACACGGCAGTAATTCAGGGGGAAATGGAAGCCTAAATACTTGACTGAACTTGTAGTAAACTGAGTTGTTCTTGACCACACAGCAAACAAGTGGTATTGCTGAAATCAGAATGCCAGAGTCCCAGATCTCCACTCTTTGCCCTGAAGAATGCTGTCTTACATAAAATACTCTACATGTATTTCTGAACAGGCAAAGCAAGTGAAAATTATGGTTACGGGTTATAAATTGTGAGTTATCAATCACTGCACAATCATTAAACTTTATTATAAGAATGGAATTCCAGATTTTGGCAGAGAGCAAAACTAAAAATGAGTGTACAATCTGTGCAAGATAGATATTTTTGTTGTAGACAGTTTGTTAGAAAAGTGAAATGAAAAGTGTTTACACCTGTTTTCCATGTTCCAACCGATATGATTAGTTGTTTCAAGTTTTCAAATTTTAAGTGGTAACA
>KL278306.1:0-30704 GCA_000699545.1 Podiceps cristatus | reverse complement strand
TGAACTATGCAATCACATATTGTTCTAGTTCCTAAGTAACTGCAACCTTACAAAAGGGAAAATACATACAAAAATCTGCATTCGGGCCAAATATGCAACCATTTGGTTAGCAAAAAGTCAACAGTTTGCTCAAGATTGAGACAGTTCTGACCCCTACTAGAAACTGAATAAACTCCAAGCTGTCCAGCTGAACACCTTTGTCTCACAACCAAACTTCAGAAAACTTCATATCAAAGCTACCTGAAATTGTACACAAAGCAAGGAACATGTGATCACCAATATAAGTTTAGCTGACTCTACAATTACAGGATTCACTTTTTTAATAATAAAAAAAAAAAGTAGTATCTGCACTAACTGAATAAATTCTGCTAAAACTCAATTTAAAGAAAAGAACAGGGTACTACAACAGCCAGCTGCAGTCCTGATTTGGCAGGAGCAGCTTGCCACAGGAGTATTATTAATAAAGTTGAGAGCCTCCGTAAGGACCACAAATCACACCATACACAGTTACAGTGAGGCAACATTTTAAAATACATCAGTAACCAAAATGTTGGTTTTGGTTATACTGATTATGCAAGTAAATAGAAAAGACTTGCTCTCTTGTGCTGTTTGAGAGATTAATGGACAAGTAGTAGAAACATAAGGAATATTTTACAAAACATTTTACAAAATATTTTTACAAAATATTCCCTAGTTCAGTGACTTTTACACTTTTTTTTCCAGTCACTTTTAGCCTTTTTTTTCCCCGCTCTTTCTTAAACATAAATCAGTCAGAGCTCAGCAACAAAACCATGCCAAGATGGAATTCGCAGAAATGATGTCTTAGCAATAAATATGACACATAACAACATCATGCCGTTAAACCTGCTGATATGTGTCAAAGGATATCCTTTTCCGTGCAAGTCAGAAGGTACAAGGATTAACAAGTTTCCCCTTTGCCTCACAAACACAAGCAAGTGAGAGAAAACAAGAATAAAACGTAAAAAGAAAAAGGATAGGAAAGAAAGCCACAATAAAATGGTATTTGTGAAATAACTCAGTGCCTCAGCAGACTGGGATGGAATGCTATTTCTTATCAAACTGAATATGATTTTGCTTCAAAAGAATAGAATTAATCAACAGCTTTTATATGCACACACATGTGCATACACAAATGCATGTACACCCCGCACCCCACCCCCATTCCCCTCAAGAATCTCAAGAGGTATTAGGGACCTGGATGCTTTTGAAAACACCAAGTGCTTATCTAGATCTCTAGGCATGTAAATACTTCTTAAGAGTCTAGCCCAAGAGACTCATCAGAGAAGCACACAGGACTCACCACTGCCAAAATACAAGCTCTGTTTATTTCAGGTTCTAGTCATAAACAGCGGACAGCAGCTAAACTAACTACTACTACTACATTATTACTTAATGCCTTCTTTTCAAGCAATATTTTGTCCTTGTCTTTCTTCTAGCACTCCGTAGCAAAGGTTTCTCTTATTTACATCCATAAGTAATGGCTGGATAGGTGGTGGGTATTTTCCCTATACATGCTATAGGATCACAACGTAGAACCTACATCCACAATGTAGAACCATCAGTATGCCTTAGGGGATACAGACAGTTCAGGACGTCTGTGCTGGTCTACAATTACCACACAGGAAACACTTCAGAAATTACCAATATTTAAACTATTGCTCTATTACAGTTACCTGTGCATGTCTGGACCCAACACTTGCTACCATGTATATACAAAGATCCATAGCAGAAAATGGCCAAATACATTCTAAATAGCATTAGGAATTCTGACAACCAGCAAATACTTATCCACAAAAATAACCTACATGTTTAATAATTACATGAAAAGTTGAATACTCTAGAAAGAAGGCAGACTTGCACAACAAAGCTCAGATCAATGGCTCCTGGCTTGGAAGAACTCTGCCAGTGTAAATGAACCGACACACTTTTGCAAGGACACTGAATGATTGTTTGTAAGGCAATGGCAATCCTACCTACCCAAAAGGCACATGTAATAATATTAAATTATAAACTGAAGTCCCATCTTCTACAGCATTCTTTTTCTGCAATGGATTTAGTAATTTCACCTCGGAGACCCCTACCCCTATCCTTTTGTTACCTCTCAAACCCCAGTCCTTTGCACTAGTAAAACTCACTCAAGTTGGCACTTCTCTCACCTGTATCACTAGTGCCAGAGTTTGCAAAAATTAAGTTTTAAAGAAAACCATAGCAGAAATTACTGCTTTTGAAAGAGTAGCACACTTAATGCTTCATAATAGTATCATCTGAAATCCATTTAAAACATGAGCACTTTAAATTTGTGTATTTCTTTTATGAATGGGAGAGAACTGGGCTCTACTTTCAGGAGAGGTTTGCTGCGAATTCTCCTTTCAGCTTGAGGATCCCAGTTTCAGAGCCTTTGGTGAGAAATGGCCTAGAGCTGTACCAATCATCCTCTGACCGAAGCCAACACACTTCTGATACTGGAAAAGAGGCGCAGGAGTGAAACACGTCCCTGGCATTCCCTAGGCAGCCACTACTAGCTCGGTTCCCAGAGCCCTAGTGACAATGAAAAGCTTGCTGAAGCTCCCGGTGCGAGGCTGAAGTACGAACACTGCTTGCCTTCCTGGGAAGGGACAGCAACATTGATGCTCCCCCGCACCATCAAGATTCAATCAATGCCACAAGTTCAAATACCAAGGCCAAAGTCTGGTCTTTGTTAGAGTATAATCGTCTTCATGAAATGGAGAAAAATAAGAGTTTGGCTCAGTGCTCAAACATTGAAACAAGAAGTAGGGAAGGAGAGAGAAAGAAAAATCACTTTACCACTGACAAGTGTTGTATTACACACAGCTCTCTGCCAGCTCTATTAAGGCACTAAACTCCTGCGTCAGGTTTTCCTGGCAGTCCTTTTTGCATGCTTACCTCACATTACAGTACAGAAAGGCAGAGCTGCCACTTTCTCCCATCTCTTGAGTATTTCTACTAAGCTTTGTAGATTTTTCTCTCTCACAGAAACATTAAAGCAGCCATGAATCCTGAGACACGTATTCTCCTCATGCAATAATCACTGGTACCTCTCTACTTCTTTTCAAGTCAGTCAATTCAATTCAGTCTCTTTTCACTACCACTGCTTCCATTTAGTTTGTTTTTCTCTCTGCTTCCTCACCCTTCCTTATGACTCTTTAGCTTATGTTTCTTTGTTTCCTTTATTTTCTTCTGACACACACTTCTCTCCATCTATGCTGTATATAAGACGCTGCTCAGAACCTGAGCAAATCACAAACACACACAGAGGAAAAAAAAAAAGGGGGGGGGGGGAGCAGCATATTTGAGCTGGCAGTCTCCAGCAGCTGCCAGCAAGTTGATCAGAGGTCCTCAGACAGAGATAAAAGAGGGGCAATTTCTTCCATTTTCTTCCATCAATCTTCCCTATTAATTTTCTTCTGTGAATAGCTCTTCAAATAGGTGGTTTCATGAAACAGATTCCAGGATATTGTGGGTTTAGATTTAAATCCATCCACTTTCCACTGATGCTAAAGCACCTCTCACATGCAAAATATTGACTCTGCCGAACCATGGAAATTTCAAAAGAAAAAAGGTTTTTCTACTAAAGTCAGCAGGACAGGGATGGAATAGAGAGGCAGTGGTGTAAAATATAAATGCTGGTTCTGATCACAGCAAGGCATTTGGTCTTACTACCACACATTTATCTCCATCTTATGTTGTGCAAAAATAAAATTATCAGCATAGCTAAGGCCAAACTACCCACCGTGGCACTCAAGCAATATGCCCTGCCACACAATTTGAGGCATCAGATGTCTGATAAAAGCAATTCTCCAGTGTGACAGTCTGGATGCGAGGTAGAATACTTCATTGCTCCTTCAGATCATGACTCAAAACCAGCCTAAATAAACAAAGCTGGTTTTCCCCCTTGTAGACAAATGAGAAAAGCCTACTTACTGCCTCTGCATAGGGCTTATGTTTTTGTATGGTTTGTGTTTTCCATTAACCTTCCAAAACCAACTAGAGATTAAATCCAATGCAGCGAGGTACATTTTAATTTTTTCTAACTTGTTCCATTTAATTTTGGGATGCACATATATTCACAATGTACTGAAACCAAACTAAGTATTGCTCAGCTACGGGAGACTATAAGCAAAACCGGTCAATTACTATTTCTAAACTTAAAGTTCCTTTTTCTGTGTCTTCTTCCTACACAGTGCATTGCCACTGCAAATACAGCAAAACCATTTCCTATGGCTGCACACAGGCCACAGCCAGTAGCACTAATGAAGGTGACAGAGGAAGCGCAGAAGGAAAGTGCCTTGTGTCATATTATATGGTTTCTCTATTTCCTTATCGTACCTGGTTTGGGACAGCAGACTGTCCGTTGTCCATTTCATCCTTCGAGATACGGTCAAGTATAGTCAGAAAAATGCCTTTCACTTTTGAAATCCTGCACATTCCACAGCAGCATCTTTGCCATAGAAAATACTGCTCTTACTATCATTTCCTTGACATACTGTAACTAGAGATGAACTAACTCTTCAGAACCTACTATTACAGACCATACGGATATCAGTTTGCACCTGTGTGTGCATAAGCATGGGAATGAAAGGTAAGTCCTGGATAGGCTATTTGTTTACCAGCTGGTGAAAATATTAATTTAACCACTATCTCAACTAGCCTGGAGGAGAGGGGTTAGTTCCATTTAAAAGAAAAGAAAATAATGACATTTCCTTTAGTTGTTAAGTGATTTTATATGGTTTTTTTCCTATGATTAGGGAATGATCTCCCAAAAAGATTTAAAAGTGCAATAGAGAGTAGACAAGAAAAGAAGCCTTGTCTTCTTCCGTGTGTTTATTTTCTGCATTTGACAGTACCTTCAAGCAGTACCTTCAGTCCAATCATTTTCCCACTAGCATAATGCAAATGTTCTATTGCTAACCTGAACATGAACAGAAAGCTTATGGTTTGTTCTCTTTTTAAATTACAATGAATGTACAGAAACCAGGAAAGGAACTCAAGGAATCTGTAACATATATAGGGAGTTTTTTTAACAGCTTTTTTGTATTTATGTATACTGAGACAAACTAAACTCATTTAAAGCATATTTCATTGCATTTAAATCTGTTTATAATGTGAGTTCACCCTGTTTGAGAGTTAGTCAACTCAATTTCAAACAACAGAGAAGATAGAGATAAAAACGAAATTACTTTAAGCTCTATCCCACCTTGGACTTTGATAAAGATTAATATAGCCTTGTCAATCTGAAATAAGGGCACCCATTGATGTAATACCATGGTCATTAGACAGGTCAGCTCTAGAGATTTGTTTGACAGTTTATAAATCGTACATTTATTTAAGTCACTAGTTCATAAGTTAAAAAGTTACAGTCTCACAGTGAGAGCCTGGTGTGCTTTGCACTGAGGAAGAGTTTCTTTATCATTTAAAGACAAATGGATTGCTCAGGAAAAAAAGGTCTATAGACAGCACCATCACCAAGTTTCTCATCTAGATACTTTCATGAATGGGGCCTGATGGAGTTGTTCCAGATGCACTTGGCTTTCCTCTGGCCTCATCATCAGTATATATTGGTCCTATGAAACAATTAATAACTAAATCACTTAAAGTTTACCAGAAAAGGGTCTAATCATCATGTTAGTTCTGATATTAAGCCCAGCTCAGAAGGCCAAAGAACTGTCCAGCTATGGTTCCAGTTTGCTGCATAAGTGTCAAGGAAAAAAAAAAAATATTCCCACAGCTACGAGCAGTGACTTGATAAATTGTTCAGAGAATTTATACTTAGGCAGGAAATGAAACATTTCAGAATGACCAGTTACTTTGTGCATCTATAGATGATGATAATTCATCCAGCCTTCCATCCTAAATATTCTCTCTCACAAGCCAGCCTTCCCCCACCTTTTTTCTTTCCCCCTGCTAGTCTCTGTTTTCTGTTCCCAGCAAGTGCTGCACATACTCTCGTTCTTTTCAGTACTCTGCTCAGGAGTCATTTATTGGTACAATCACATGTTCTTCTATCAAATTTATATAGTCTCTAACTCAAGGTTGAAAGGATGAAGAGTCCTATGACAGAAATACTGTAGCAAACATCCCAGAGAAGATCACGTACTTGCTGTTATTTTGAGAAACAGATAATAATGAAAGGACGGGGGATGGGGAGGGGGGAGGGGGGTGAAACACGGACACAACAACAGCTAGAAAGAGATATAACTACCTTTGCTTTCAAGGAGAGTTGCAATAAACCTTTGCTTGAAAAGCTACTTCCTATCAGCTTTGCTTTCTGTCAAAGATATGCGCTGTTTATGACTGTTTCATTAAATTTGACCTTCTGCCTTTAAACTGCAGAAGCGCTTTCCCACTGATGCACGGACACTTGGACTTAAGAACACAACAGATAAGCATCACCAGTTATATTAACTGTGAACAGCTACTTGCCAAACAGCTTATAGAGTACTGCAATGCCAGGTTCAGAAAATGCAAGACACCATGACTTCTAAATCATCTGCAAGAGTAAAGCTCTCCGATCAGAAGTCTGTTAGACAAAATGTCATCAATGTGTATCAAACCCTTCAATTTTTAAATGGGACTCGAGTCTCCTCCTGCCTTCAGATTTGTCAGCAGCAGAACTTTTGGATTTAAGCTCCAGGTCAGACCCTGCAGCTCTATGAGGTAAGATACTAGACAAATACACGAGCTAGAACCATACAGAATGTTTAATGTTATTCTAGCAGGAAGTGTTTAAAGGGATGTATTCCACCACTTCTAAACCTAAAAGGCTAAGTCCTTTCCCTTATAATGCATACAGTACTTGTATAAGACAATTTTCTTTACTAAACTCCTTTGACAGAAAATATTAAGCAATCAGTAACCATATGCAGATAATTTTGGCAAGACCTTCAATTGTAGTTGTAAAAGTGCTGTCTTTTATTTCTTTCCCATAACATATAGCAGCTTTCTCAGCTTCCTAATTACAGGCATTCTTTATTCTTTTTAACCACTAGCACAGAGCTTAAACACTAGCTGCTGAATAATGTGAAAAGAAACGTGTGTTGTAGATTTAAAGGAAAAAAAAAAGAGCAGCTGGCACAAAGCAGAAGCTTGATGCCAGCAACAGACAGCTAGCACAACATCTCAACTGCAGAGGGGCCTGCTGTTTGCTATTCCAAACCATTCTGGCCAAAGGAACTGAACTTCAATAAAGAACAAAAAACACAATTCTTAATGGGGCTTGTTATTAATTTACCCAGACAATCTGCTCTAGTAATACCATTATCCTGATGATGGACTTTTTACCTTTGGGTCCTATAGGCTCTTAACACCAGCTGAACTCAGGCATAGCCACTGCCTCTAGTACTACAATTCTGAGACACATTGTGACCTGAAGTCTTTCCATTGGACATGGTGATCCACCATCTCAAATGCTTTACGCTTGAAATCCATATCAGACTGGACATCCTTCCCAGGTACCTAGATAGTCCTTCTCAGTGCACCCCACTGACACAGCAATTTTCACTTTACCTGTTTGATCATGCCAATGGGAAGAAAAAGCAAACAATGCAGGCTTCACACAGGAATTTCTAAACTACAGTGCTTTTATTCTTGATGCCTTTGGCAGCTACTGAACTTTGGAGGCAGCAAAAACACTGAGAAATACATTCCAGAAACTGAGTCCATTCCATTGCAAACTGTTTTTCAAGATTTCTACATACCTCCCACTCGCCAATAAATCCAACTCACTTGTGGCAAAAGCCAGCTTCCTTCCAGAGAGCAAAATCCTACTCCTAAACAAAGCCTTCACCTCCATGTCACTGTATAAATCACAGAGCTCCATAACTATCACTCATGCTTTCTCGAAACTTTTTCCAGGTCTCTGCACAGAAAAGTTTTAGACTGCCCTTTGACTTCTAGCTATAGTCCTTCCAAGTAGCACTAGACCACCTTTCCTACTCATTGCAACTGTTCAGACAGAACATGAGCAGTCGGTCTGGACAAGACCAATTAAATACAGCTCTAAAACCAGTGTTTCTACATATTACAAAATAGTCATCCCAGTTTGACAACCATACCTTGTCTTCAATCACACCTAAAAGAGGAGTGAAAAAGGAAAGTAAGATACCAAACCCATAGAAAACAGAGGTAAATGATACAAATTAAACATCATTAGCATGAGATGGTATATACTCCAACACTCAGAATGGTGTCTATGTGTTTAAATTAAATGCATAAAGATATTGAAAAAAAGACAGTATCACGGACAAAGGATATTCTTGTCCATATATGAATAAAGTACAAGACTCTGGACTCTATAATGTGATTTTGCATTTCTATAGAGTGACTCATTTCGCACCAGGCAGTGACACGTCACAGTATTACTGAACATTTTAGTCAAACTTGTCTGCTAAGGCTATTCTTTAGCACATGGCATTGTACAACAAAAACTACTTTGTATTGCAAAACCTTGAACACTTCCCTGACAAACCTCTTCTGTTTCCAAAAGAGCTCAATGCTGATGCCTACACATGCATTTATAAATTAGTAAATTGAAAGTAATCATTATTGCATCCCTTTTAAAAGGAAAACATGTAATATAATAAATTAACCTATCTAACCATTTAGAAGGAGACACATTATTTGCTCTGCAAGCCTACTAAAAAGGCTATGTGATACTTATGACTATCCACTTTTCAGAAGATACAAGTCCTTTTAATGAAAAAAACTGATTCCATTGAAGTCTGACAAAAACTCAAATTCATCGATCTGAGATTTCATGTAGCCAAGGATGATGACATACATGAAACCGTAAAGGTCCCCACAGACAGAACCACTCTTTTACTTCAATATTTCATTCTACAAATCTAAAATACTGTTCCCTGATCTGTTTAAAATCTTGCTGCTTGTGGAAGTGAACATATAAAAAGAAGTATAAAGCCATCAAAGGGCCATTAAAAAAAAAAAAAATCTTGAGTTAACATCATTCCTCAGTTTTCCAGTTTCACTGACTCCTTGCTCAGTTCCAAACTTTTGTTAAAGAAAACATCCTGAGTTTCTTTTAAAAGTAAAATTTAGGGATTTTTATTCCAAACTATGATCTGTTTGGCAATTGCTTATCCAGCAAGACCGCACTGAGACAGGACACACATAAGCACTGCAGACAAGGGTAGCAGTGGGCGCATCACGCAGAGACAGTCCTTTGGCAGGGTGACAAAGGACAAGCAGTAAGACTCAGTGCTGGGCACGTACCCTGCCAGCACCATCTCATACCTCTCTTTAGGTATCTTGTTTCAGGTATAACAACCAGGGAGTATTTTGCCCCCTTTCCTCTGCATGGATAGGAGCTAGAGCTGTGAATGACAAGTTACACACGGAGCGAGTTCCACTGGCAGTTATCACATTAACACTTCTTCCTCTCTCCACAAGCTCCCAGTGCAAAAATTCATTTGGCTGCAATACAATCCTGATTTGGCCTTAAAACAATCCCTCTTTCTAAAGTTGTTCTCTACGCTTGTAAGGAATGTGTGGCTTCCTTTTGACATACTCATATATGGCCACTACAAAGATAAGAAAGGGTGATTACCTTATAAAACAAACCCCTTAAAATTAGAGATTTAAATAATCCCCTTTCCTTTCCAAGTAGTATGAGGACCTTTCATATTATCTGCTTACTTATTCCAACTCCTGCATCATTTAATATGTTTCCACATTAGACATCCCTCACGACTGAATTTAAAGATTGCTTTCACAGATACTAACAAGTAATTGTCAAAGTGTTCCCTTATGACATTCTGTTTTGCCCAAAGAGTATTGGGAGAATATGAAAAGTTATACCACATTTATCTCTTACTGGTTAGTTTGCCTCTTTCTACCTCTAACATCCTTTTACAACTTTACCCTAACTTGTTCTACATTATTTGTCACACTACTCCTTACTCTAATTGAGCAGAACTTCCTTCCTCTGATGCTCCTCACAGTTGAAATAAGGGCCCCCTTTCCTCCACTCAGAAAAATGTGTGTGTGTTGTCCCTGCCTGCCCCGCTTCAACAATGTTTTCGGTTTTCCACTGAAGTAGGACTGAAGACTCTCAGATCTCATTGTGTAAGCCCTATCACTCAAAGGATTTGCAGGTTATATGGCTTGAGGTGCTGCTTTCATCAGGGACAGTCCTTTTACTATCATCCAGGCTGACCACCATTTTACTTAAACCACTCATTTGCCCTGTTTGGACTACAGCATATGGATGGATGTTTTTGTCTCCTTTGTTTGCTCTCACACCTCTATGTATATATAGTGACAACTAAACCCAGTGGAAACTGGTAGCATTCTAATGTTCATTAAGGTATTTTTCCACAGCTGCTTAGCCTTCTCTAAATCCTTTTCATCCCTGTCGAGACATTCCCATCACTACTCTTGCACTGGTACTAGCTCTTGCGCAACTACGCTGTGAGCTGCTGCTTCAGTGAGTTAATGCACACGAAAGCTAATCACACATTTGAGCCGGGTTAGTTTTCAGATAGATAAGCCGCCTCCGTTAGCTTAGGTATGATCACGCAAGCACTCAGAGCTGACTCAAGGAAGTGGGCAGGCCTTGTTCTGGGGGCAGAGCGAGGCTACGACGGCCCAGATTTAGGGTGATGCAAGTTGCCGTGCAACTGCATCCTCAGCCTGATGGCATCCAGCTGTTAAAGCCAATTCCATAAACGTAGGACTTGCATATGCAGTGGAAAGGTAGCATACAAATGAGGCCTATGCTATCATTCATGACATATTTAATGTTAGCTTATAGAACCAAAGTCCAGTGTCTTGCCCTGTAGCTGGGTCCCTTATGCAGTCTGACTTGCTTAGAGTTGTTACAGAATAGCCAATCACAACATTTTTCTGTTAATGTAATACATTCTACTGTGGTTACTACTTTTACATAATTTGAAACAAAAAAAAATTAAATGCTAGTTCTTCAAATAAGAGAGATCAGTCAACACATAAATCACAGCTTGCATGTGCAGAATAGGCAATTAAAATCCTTAAAACATTTAAATAATTTTTTCTTCTTGAAAACACTTAACTGCACTGCATAATTCATGAATATCCAGCTGCCCTCCTGCATTTTCCATGACTAGAGATTTCTGCTTATTAGATGTCTTTATTGAAAGTCCATTTAAATAAAAATCAGCTGTGGTCTAAAACTTTAGCTCAATTTTATTTTATCTTTTTTTAAGGCTAAGTACATTGGGCCTCCCTATCAGGACACCAAGCACCTATCACCTCTTCCTGACTTTATGCCTTAAGCACATCCTCAATGCCCACACGCAGGACTAAAAAGATCACTTATTCTCAACCGATGTCAGAGACCCCTGTCAAAGTAAGGGCCAGGAAAAGTCAGGGGGTTTTACTCAGTTTTTGGGCTGATCTAATTCTGATTTCTATAGTACACTTACATCATCTTCACTGAAGTCAGACCTATCTCATTATACATTCAACACCACAAGCAGTAAATTTGAGTCTTAGAAATTACATGTCAAATACTTTCAAGTGCCAATACAGACTAAGCACAGCAGAAATACCATAGACAAGATGCGGGCACTTTTATAAGTGATTTACAGCTTTAAGATCAAAGCTTCAGTATTTGGGTTAAATATTCTTAAATTTGTTTAAGTTCAAGAGCTGCTAAAACTAAAAGATATGCTGTGAATAGTTAGGAATACCATTTTCAGTTTTTAAAAGTTACTACAAAACTACGTATTTATCTAAAGTAAAAGCTTCCTCAGCAGTGCCATAGTTTAAGGTGACAGTTTTAGCGAATCCATTATCAGTAAAAAATGTGGTCAAGATCATCCACTACAGAGCCCCAAGTGAGCTGTACAGAGGAAGCAGAATAACAACACTGTCAACAGAAGTTGTATATAGCCAGATGCACTGACGGTCAAAATCATAATTTTTGGTTGGTTTTGTTTAGAATTAACTTCTCCCCACATTAGCATACTATTGCTCATCACCACTTCAGCACCATGTTTATCAACAAGTCTACCTTGTATACATGAAAAGTGATAAATAATCTCTATTTATTGCTTTTTCAGAAAATACTTTCCATCAGGCAGTAATTCTTATGGAATTTCATTCCCACATAATCAAGTTAGAGATTTGTCCTTCAATGTTATTGAACTACTGCATACGTTTTTTTAGCACTTACACTAGCCTAGTGGATTTTAAGTCACTATAAAATGGATTGACAACTCCTTCTCCTACCCTTACTTTTTACTGCACATTATTTTAAATTGCATCATTCCTACTTTTTGAGCAGTAAGTCCTGTAGTTTCCACTGCTTTTAGTACGTCATGAAACTCCCACATGCTTCTGCCCTGTAGCCAGTTAGCCCATTACTCGCTACTCACGGCAATCCACCTGTTCCTGTACATAGAGTGCACACTTTCTCTTTGAATCAGCAAGATTTTTTTGTCTCCTCTTCTTGAGAGGTTTCTTGTTTGTTTCCTGTTTTTAAAAAGCCATTTTAGTTGACAGTTTTTGCAATCCTTTTAAGTTCACGTTCAGTTCAGAGCACTGAATGTGCTTCCCGTTCCTGGGTCCACTATAAAGGCAACTGAGTTTTTAACAGTGTTAGAGTCTCATTACTCAATTATTTTGACAAATCCAACAATACGCTCCTAGTAGCTCTACAGCACTGCTGACTTCACTGGGATTCATGTCAGGCCCTTAGCAACGATACCCATGGGAAAAACAAAAGGACTTAAGACACGTTATTCTCTTTGTTAATGCAACCTGTGCTCACCATGAGTTGCAAAACCTAAATGGAACAAACAAGTCTCAAATGCTCTTGTGTATCTGAAAGTCTTTAGTAATCCTTGCTCCTTTCATTCACTTAATAGAAAATGAAAAACTCCAAGTATCACAGAGAAAATTAAAAAAGGATTATTGTCATCACTGTGTTCACTGTGACTAGTCTGAAGAGGAAGTCACTGTACATTTTTGCCTTATTTTCATAACTCCATTTCAAAACATACTAGTGGTTTTAGACAGCAACACGTTGTTACGTTACATGCAATATACCACAAACTAAAATGCAGTTGGGGTTAATAGGGTTTCCAAACCACCCTTCCAAGAAAGGCACGAACTGCCCTGAATCTCCATGAGGCACAATTCTTTCTAGTAGCAACAGCAGCACTGCAGAAATGCACATCCACAGGGACAGAAGAGAACTTCCCTCAGCATGCACACAGAATTGTCTGTATTTCATTGTTATACAACTTTACCAAATTGTCTTTAAACAAATGACAGAAATTTGGAAATTTTTTCCAAGCATGATTTACACACTGAACACCACAGACCGCTGCAGAAATCCCCAATGAGCTCTGAAGCACTAGTGCAAATGAGCTCAAAAGGCACTGTCCTCCTCTGTACCGGCATGTCTTTGTAGCACGAAATTCCTACAAAAAAAAGGGCATTATAACCATCAGCAGCAAAACATGCTTAGTCCCACAAAACAGCAACCTTTAACCACAGCTGAAGAGATCACTGAAGGGCAAATCTCAATCCCCAAACTCACTTGCAATGAAAGTGTCGCAATTCTTGCATTCTCCGCACCAAACAAAGCAGTAGATGTGGTCCTTTAATTATCATAGACATTTGATCAAGAATACAGATATAGAAATGTGTTTGTCATTATTAATAATACAACTCTAAATTGCCTAATATACAGAATCACAGAATTTTCCAAAATGTGAAATTGCTGCTTGGAAAAGTAAGTACAAAGAAAAGCATGTTTTGCTATTTTCCAGCCCCTTTAAGATGTGCCATGTAGAATGATTTGCGTAAATTAAAGCCCTGACTGACAAGAGTTCCAACAATGTCTGCTGTATTTTACAGTTACTTTTTGGATTATGGAAATGCAGGAGTTAGTATTCAAATGTTATTAAGAAAAAATTGTTTTAAGCAACCCTTGTGAATGCACCTTTATAACTGCATTAATTTAAGCTCACAAAGATGTAAGCTTCCAGGAATACTAGAAGAGGAAAAGAATTACATACAGGCCTTAGCACAGCAGTATTTTCTGAGTACTAATTACAACTGGCATACATACACTTATTAGTCCTGTATATAAGTCACTTACATTTAGAAAATAACTGGCAAGTTGACAAAAACCTGAGTTTCTTTTGCACCGATCTAGAACAGCAATTTTGGCCAGACCATATACTTTAGTCACCTGCTAGAATAATAATATGCACTACCCCACTCCTGCAGTGGTATAGGAGAGAGAATCAGAAAGAAAAAAAAAAAAAAAATCATGGGTTGAGATAAAGACAGCAAAAACAGATACCAGGACAGCAAAGGAAGAGAGAGTAATAATAATGCTAAGAGAATATCCAAAACAAGTGATGCACAATGCAATTGCTCACTGTATAATTTGATTTTCTCAGAGGCTGGTGCATGACAGGGGATGTGATATACCCACTCACCCAAGTGCTACGAGGTTGTTTTGGAAACGAGCCCCTTTGACTCAATTCATTCTGGGGTGCCATGTTGCCATATGACTTGCTTCTCAAGGCCAAGGACAGTGTTCTGGGCAGTGACATGGGATAAGTTTCCAGCCATCCACCAGCTGCTTCCACCATTGTAAGCACACGGCGCTTGCCTTGGTGGGTTTGTGGGAGTGTGATATAATCAATCTGCCAGGCCTCCCCCTATTTATATTTCAGCCATTGTCCTCCATACCAGAGAGGCTTCAACCGCTTGGCTTGCTTGATTGCAGCACATGTTCCACACTCATGGATAATCCATGAGATAGTCTCCATGGTCAAGTCCACCCCTTGATCACAAACCTGTCAAACCTCTTCCCTGGTTGTCATGGGCCCACTGAGCTAGGAATAATTCACCCTTGCATTGCCAATCCAGATCTACCTGAGGCACTTCAGTCTTAGCAGCCTGATCCATCTGCTGCTTGTTTTGATGTTCCT
This sequence comes from Podiceps cristatus, assembly GCA_000699545.1. Lineage (NCBI taxonomy): Eukaryota > Metazoa > Chordata > Aves > Podicipediformes > Podicipedidae > Podiceps > Podiceps cristatus. Next base: position 15,717 of record KL278306.1, on the reverse strand, counting down.
CAGTGGCCCAACTCTTAGGTATGTGGGAACTCATACAATGTACTTTTACAACCAGCTTCTCTACCCAGGCATCAATATCTTGCCACAATGCCACAGCCCAGATGGGTTTGCCTCTGCACTGCCAGTTGCCCTGTTTCCATTGCTGTAGCCACCCCCACAGGGCGTTTGCCACCATCCATGAATCAGTATAGACAGAGCACTGGCCACCTTTCTCATTCGGCAATATCTAAAGCCAGCTGGATGGCTTTCAACTCTGCAAACTGACTCGATTCACCTCCTTTGGCAGTTTCTGTGACCTGTCATCTACGACACCATACAGCAGCCTTCTACTTGCAATGCTTTCCCACAATAACCCACAGGAACCACCAGTGAACAGGGCATATTGCTTCTCATTTTCCAGTAGTTTATTATACAGTGGGGCCTCTTCAGCACACGTCACCTCCTCTCTGTCAACATTCCAAAATCTGTGCTTTCTGGCCAGTCCGTGATCGCTTTCAAGATTCTTAGGCAACTGGGGTTTCCTATTCAAGCCCGCTGTGTGATCAGTGCAACCCACTTACTCCATGTAGCATCAATTGCATGATGTATAGTGGAGACCCTCCCTTTGAACATCCAGCCTAACACTGGCAGTCAAAGTAGCCAGGAGAAGCTGCACTTCAGTACCAACCACCTCAACCCCTTCCTAGGCCTCTAAAACCTCTTTTTCAGTTGGAGTATAGCCAGCCTCGGATCCTCTGTATCCCCAATTCCAAAACCCCAGGGGCCAACCTCAAGTCTCCCATGGCATTTTCTGCCAGAGGCTCCAGGTATGGCCATTCTCCCCGGCTGCGGTATAGAGCACATTTTTTACATCTTGCCTGGCACAGACTGGCCCGAGGGCTACTGCATGGACTATCTCCCATTTAATTTGTTCAAATGCTTGCTGTTGCTCAGGGCCCCATTTGAAATCCTTCTTCTGGGTGACTTGATAGAGAGGGCTTACAATCAGACTGCAATTTGGAATATGCATTCTGCAAAACCCCACAATGCCTAAGAAAGCTTACATTTTCTTTTTGCTAGTTGGTGGGGACATAGCTGTTATTTTGTTGATCACATCTATTGGGATCTGCCAACATTCGTCTTGCCACTTTATTCCTAAAAACTGGATCTGCTGTGCAGGTCCCTTAACCTTACTTTATGTTATGGCAAAACTGGCTTTCATAAGGATTCAGACTATTTTCTTCCTTTTCTCAAACTTCTGCTGTTTTTCAGTTGGAGTATAGCCAGCCTCGGATCCTCTGTATCCCCAATTCCAAAACCCCAGGGGCCAACCTCAAGTCTCCCATGGCATTTTCTGCCAGAGGCTCCAGGTATGGCCATTCTCCCCGGCTGCGGTATAGAGCACATTTTTTACATCTTGCCTGGCACAGACTGGCCCGAGGGCTACTGCATGGACTATCTCCCATTTAATTTGTTCAAATGCTTGCTGTTGCTCAGGGCCCCATTTGAAATCCTTCTTCTGGGTGACTTGATAGAGAGGGCTTACAATCAGACTGCAATTTGGAATATGCATTCTGCAAAACCCCACAATGCCTAAGAAAGCTTACATTTTCTTTTTGCTAGTTGGTGGGGACATAGCTGTTATTTTGTTGATCACATCTATTGGGATCTGCCAACATTCGTCTTGCCACTTTATTCCTAAAAACTGGATCTGCTGTGCAGGTCCCTTAACCTTACTTTATGTTATGGCAAAACTGGCTTTCATAAGGATTCAGACTATTTTCTTCCTTTTCTCAAAAACTACTTCTGCTGTGTTGCCCCACACAATGGTGTCATCAATGGATAATGGATATAGCAGGTGTTCTGGAGCTTCACCCTGCTCCAGTGCAGTCTGGATCAGTCCATGACAAATGGTAGGGCTGTGTTTCCACCTCTGGGGCAGTCGATTCCACATGTACTAGGCACCTGTCCGAGTGAAAGCAGACTGTGGCCTGCACTCTGCTGCCAAAGGAATTGAGAAAAATGCATTAGCACTATCAATGGTAACATACCACTTGGCTGCCTCTGACTCCAGTTCGTATCAAAGTTCTAGCCTGTCCAGCAGAGCAGCATTCAGCAGTGGCATGACTTCATTCAGGCCACAATAGTCTACTGTTACTTTCCAATCTCCATTACACTTTCACACTGGCCATATAAGACTGTTAAAGGGTGAGCAAAGTCTTGCCAATCACTCCCTGGTTCCCCAGTTGACCAGTCAGCTTGTGGACGGGGATCAGGGAATCTCGGTTGGTGCAATATTGCTGCCAGTGCACCGCTGTGGAGGCGAATGGCACCTGTTGTTCTTCAACACTCAGCAACCCAACAGAAGGGTCCACCGAGAGCCTGGGCAAGGCGGACAGCTGTTTCATTTCCTCTGTCTCCAAGGCACCTATACCAAAAGCCCACCAATGCCCTTTCGGGTCCTTGAGATACCCTCTTCTGAGGCAGTCTTTGCCAAGGATGCACAGAACCTCTGGGCCAGTCACAATGGGATGCTTTTGCCACTCATTCCCAGTGAGGCTCACTTCAGCCTCCAATACAATTAGCTGTTGGGATATACAGAGAATATACAAAACAAGTGATGCACAATGCAACTGCTCACCACCTGCTGACCGATGCCCAGCCCATCCCTGAGCAGCTATCCCTCCCTGGCCAACTCCCTCCAGTTTATATACTGAGCACGACATCATATGGTATGGAATACCCCTTTGGCAGCCTGGGTCAGCTGTCCTGGCTGTGCTCCCTCCCAGCTTCTTGTGCACCTCCTCACTGGCAGAGCATGGGAAGCTGAAAAGTCTGTGACTTAGTATAAGCGCTACTTAGCAACAACTAAAACATCAGTGCACCATCAACATTAGTCTCATACTAAATCCAAAACACAGCACTATACCAGCTACTGGGAAGAAAATTAACTCTATCCCAGCTGAAACCAGGAAACAAAAGAATACACACAATCTTCATAAATATTCACAAATTTTAATCGACCTGAAACTAGGCTTTTCAAATGGTATATTTTTTCTAATTTTGTACAATTTTAAATAAAGTATTGCAGAAATTGACAACACTTGATGAGTTAATGAAGTTTTCCTTTGTTTTTTACAAAATCATTTCCTCATTTTCTTAACAAATGTAATTATGATATAATCCAAAAAAAAGCAATACCCAGAAGCATTACACTTTGTGCAAGAGTAGCTATATTTATGTGCACTTTTTCCCCTTGTATAAACAAACTTTTTGTTCATTAGATAGAATGAGCTGTACTAGTCTTCTGGCTGCTTCCCAAAATGTGCTGGTAGACAAAGAGGTGCTAAGTGCAAAGTCACAAATCTGTTATGCAAACTATCAATAGCACAAGACTTCTTGGCCTGAACTTGTTCTTTCTTCTTTGAAGGAGAGTGCAATCTCACACTGAAAGGCTTAATTTCTGCAATCCCACACTAACCCGACTAGAACTCAGAAGTACGACAATAGTTAACCAAGAAGCTTCAAAGAGTGTTTCCATAAAGGTAATGTCAAAAAGCAACATAAGAAGCAATGAATATATATTATAAAGAAACCATTTAATTCAGCCCAGACCTTTGATAGAGTGTGAGTGACCCAGGGCAGCACTGCTCAAGGCAAGTGTCATTCTACACAGTGAATTTTCAGTTCTTCTACAAGCAGTGTTTGCTCAGACATAAAAGCCTGGAAACTGAAGGGCAGATTTTTTGCCTTCTAAGAATGTTTTGCAAATATATTTTGGCCATAGGCTGGCTACATAGAGTTTTTCTGTCCAAAGGCTTAAAGATGGTGGGGAAGGAAATATAAGTTATGTATACACTATATTTAGACATCATAATGGAAGTATTATCATCAATTTTCATTTAGTCACAGTAAAATTGGGGCCCGGAACTTTCAGAGGCAGAGAGAGGTAAGACCATTCACACCTATGAGCTTTAGTGCTTTTTAAACTTCAATGCATTTCAAGATTTTACTGATGTTATATTAACTGTAAAAATATATACATACATCAAATTGTTGAACAGATTTTGCATAAAACTAAAACCATCTTGAAGAAAGTCCTCTGTTCCACCTTTGGAAATAAGCTGAAAACAAGAAAAATATTCTTCTACGACAAACAAGTCACATCCAAAAAACTGCTGAAGCCCAACGACCTCACATTTAACCACAAATCGACCTCACATTTAACCACAAATGGCAACAGAACGTTGCAAACACCTGCTTCATCTGACCTGTACAGTCCACAGCTCTTAGACCAGATGGACACAGTTGTCATTTCATGACTCTATAGTAGACAATTCCACAGGTAACTTCATGACTCTATAGTACTACAGATAAATACGCAGTATTCTGACTTTTGAATATAGATTTCATCACACTAAAACACAAAGTATCTGGGAAATTAGATCACCTGTGCTGGTTGTGGCTGGGATAGAGTTAATTTTCTTCATAATAGCTAGTATGGGGCTGTGGTTTGGATTTGTGCTGAAAACAGTGTTGATACTGCTCAGCATATAAAGCTGGGGGGAGGAGGAGGAAGGGGGGACATTCAGAGTGATGGTGTTTGTCTTGAAGCCCGGCTTTCCTGAAGGCGGCTGCACACCTACCTGCCCATGGCAAGGAGTGAATGAATTCCTTGTTTTGCTTTGCTTGTGCGCGTGGATTTTGCTTTACCTATTAAACTTTCTTAATCTCAACCCATGAGATTTCTCACTTTTACTCTTCCAATTCTCTCCCCAACCCCCACCAGCGGGGAATGAGAGAGCAGCTGTGTGGTGCTTAGTTGCCGGCTGGGGTTAAACCATGACATCACCTTACCCTAACAGACATTTAGGTTGGGCCAAATCTGTAATTGTGGATACTTCTGTTTTCCTTTCCATTTGTGTTACCTTATTTACGTCCTTGTTGTACAGATTATTTTGGGGGCTCAGTGATTTCACCAAAACAGCCCAATGAGAGCGGAGAAAGTAAGAAGTAGAAAATATTTCTAGTATATGATAATCTGCTCACCCCAAATTCTAGCATTCACTGACTCCTTCAACTGGTATCAGTAGGAGGACTGAACCAAACCTTTACTCAAAGATTTCTCATGTCCCAAACACATTTTTGACAAACCACAGGAATCGTAAGACCTTAAATGGAAACTGCTTAGGCTTTTTTCCCACCACCACCTATACAGGTCCAGAATATAATTTTTTATTGTTTATCTCAATGAAAGTGTGTCATTATAAACCAAGAATATCTGATGGCAAAAATCTTAATAGCTTATAAACATAAAAAAAATCTCAATGACTAAACACCCGAGACAATTTACTAATGTGTAAAAAAAAAAAAAAATAGATACATTCTTTGTAGAAACCTTGCAAGATCCATTTTGCTGACATAAAAGGCTACGCTCCCTCTAAGCGTATGAAGGAATCTCAGAAAAATAGATTATATTTTCTACTGAGTGTGAGTTCTCAAGTAATTAAAATTCCATTACATAATGGAAGGGAAACAAGTGTTTCCAAGGCAGCATATTAAATGGCAGCATGAAGATGGGACAACTAACTACTAAAGAGAAATTATGTGTGTAATGGTAAATGGAACAAAGGGTCACAGACTGGAACAAAAAAAAAAAAAAGTTCACACAAATCAGTGAATCAGTGAACAGTAAGAGCCAGCCTTCTTCACAGTATATTCACTCAGGTAGCTAAAGCAAATTCATCATCATTTTCTGATAGTTTTCCCCACATTATTAAACATTCTTCTTAATCTGTGTCACAGGTTTGCAAACTGCACACCTAATTTCTTGAAGAATCAGGTACAGAAGCTCCCGAAACAAATACTAGCAGCCAAACTGAGGTTAATCTTGCTCCATACAGCTGTACAAAGGATGAATACCTCCACCATCTTATCTGCCAGTACTACACATACCCACAATCCACGATGCTCCGGCATCAACCGTTTACAAGTCTGGCCGTTGAGCAACTTTGGGGTTTATCAGTGCCTTCAGCCCCTTTGCGAACAGCGCTCCTGTACCTGGCCCACTCAGAATAAATGAAAGCAGTAACCAAGTGAAAAGAAACCAAGAAAGTTCCACTGAGGAAAAATGTCAGTGGTCTTTCAGCCTGTGGAGAGCTGTAGGACAGACCAGGGAAGGGAAGAAGTTCCACTTGCACTCCCCAGGAAAAGAAAACAAACAAAAAACAACACAAAAAGAAAACAACCACAAAAACAAAACACAAACAAAAAAGCCCCACCTCCAATATTAACAAAGAAATTTTAGGTGGTTACTACAATTTTCAGGGGAAAATACGGGTAGGGAGTATTCAGATGCTACAGCTGTAAACCAGTAAACAGTTAATCTTAAAGGTAAGTAACAGTTGCTACGTTCCAGTGCCTCCAGGCAGACATCCAAGCAGCTTACACCAAAAGCAGAATTCATCCTGACATCTTTAAAAATCTTATTATTTTCTTTGGAAGGAATTTATAGACAAGACTGGAACGGCTGGTTCTGAACTGATGAGAAGTCGGGGTCTTTGATTAACAATTTACTTTAATGGGGTTTCTTCACCCCCCACCATGCACACACCTACTGCGATGCAGAAGCCAAGCTGACAGATGCTATATTCTCTGTAGGAAAGAGAAAGCGTTCCCATGTTTGTGGCATGCTCTGACTGTGCAGATGGCACAGGCACCAAATTTCACTTTCTAGCCCTCTCAACAGGACCCCAAAAGGGAAATTAACAATTTTAAATCAAAACAGTGACATTCTGACCTCTAATCCCACATCTTAGTAATGGCACTAAGTAAATTCCCCCCCCCCCATATTCTTTGCTGGGGAGATATCATTACCTGAAAATCCTCGCTTCTAGAACATTGCTTGCCAGTTCCAGAGGGGTATTAAAAACAGTAAAGTTAAGTGAAAATACCATGTTCAGCCCTTTTTTTCTGCTGAACTTTGAGTCAGTAGAATTACACCACATTTATATGGAAGCTTTAATCCAAACTCCTATCTAGATTTTGTATTTAACCATATATCTTATGCAAAATAAAAGGCAATTAAGAAAAAACAAAAAACCAAAACAACAAAAAACAAACCACAGTGGATGTGACATGGTTCTTCTACATACCTTTCTACACACCTTTTCAAACTCCAACAAAGTCTGAAAGCAGAATTTCTAATGAGAGGACATTGCATCTATAGTCTGGAAACACACAATCTACTTTTAGTTCTGCCACTGACAGCTCCTTAACGTCAGGTCACCTTCAAGTACCTTATTTATTTGCATCTGTAAAAAAAGGAATGGGAACAGTGAGACCTAACTGCATTTGCGAAGCACACAAAGGAATGGAGGGGCTGTTACTACTTAGGACCATTTATACTTGGATTATTTTTTTTTCTTTTTCAATTGGGGGGAAAAGAAAAAAATCACCACTTTTTCACCTTATATCTGTAACCTGACTACACAAGAACAGAAACACTGCCGATCACAGAAAACGGAATTTTAGAACCCCTTGATTTCCTTTGAGTCCTGGATTCTTAAAATCATGTTCAGTTCCTAACCAGGCTAATTTCACTGGAGTTGTTGCAGTTCATTAAACACAGGTACTGTATCAAAAATGTAATTTAATTAGGATAGTACAGAAACAGAATTAATTCTCATCAGAGACTTGGTATTGTTCTTTGAATAGAAAGCATGTAAGGCCAAGTTATTTTTGTGTTTTACATACCCAGCTGCTGATATTTGAGATGTTGCAGGAAATTAACTGGTATATTCTCCCATCAACGCACATAACTCTTAATAACTTTAATAACAAACATGTACACAGTGCTAGGACACTAGGGCTCTAGGAAATAAAATTCAAGATTTAATCTAACATTTGATTAGCCCTTTTCTAACAATGCTTTTAACAAGTCTAGTTAAAACCTGCATCTTCATCTCTCAACTAAACATAAAACTCCAGCAGCAGCTTCCTTCCCACGAACTGGAAGGAGCCTAACAATGAGCACACAGCACAGTATAGAATTAGACTATTGCAATATACTAGGGTGAAAGTGGCTTTAACATAAACAGAAGCAGTTTGTTCTTAACAATATCATTATAAGACACAGTTTGGGTTTTACAGGGCTCTTACAGAAGGTATGAGGAATGGGACACATGTTGTAACTTGTTTTACACACCGGCTTACGGGAAAGTTTGTGTTTGGACTGTACAACAGACAAAACGTTATACTAAAACCACTTCTATTCTTCAGCAATAGCTTGTCCTGGAATTGCAGCTATATTGTGCCACTGAACATATACACCTTTCTTATCTTAATAGGAAGCAAGCACTTTGGACTGAGGTTTTATAGGCCAGATTCTGCTCTGTTATACAGTTACGCTGCACATTCTTATATTGCAGACCCTTCATTGAGTCATCCCAGATTTCTATCAGTGTAACTACGCAGAATTTGTCCTCCTGTATGTTTATTATAAAGTCTGCCCCAAATTCTATATAGGAATGTATCTGTTCTAGATATTTAAGCAACTTCAAGTAACACTTAGCAAATGATGCTACAGAAAACCTTAATGCAATGCTGTGGCTGTGCTTCCCTTCTCTGTCTGTTTTTCAGCATTGCAGGATTCTCAAAGGACTGCACTGCAATATAATACCCAGCATGTGCCGCAATGACTCAGGCAACAGCATGAGTTAAGGATGGAACGCCAGCTCTCACTCGAGCTTCCAGGATGCCTGTGCAAAACTCTTCAGTAAAGCCAAGAATCTATAAAAGGAGATGCGTTCAAGGAGAAAGTTCAACTTCCATTCCATTATGCTATACTACTTTCTATTGCAATGCCATCCAGGCTTGAATATATAAATATTTTATGTGTAAAAGATAATTAACCTCCTTCCAAATTGTAGCCGCATCTCTGCTAGGTTCCGATTTACAGTGTTATGATCCATCTAGTCCAAGCTTTGGGAGCTCCATTGTTAAAGGTTGCAGAGGCACATGATTGCTATCTTCTGCTAATCTGTATACTGACTGAAGCACTCAAACTTTCTTTTTCCTGCAGTTGTGTCTTACTGGCAGGCTACTTAGCAGGTGATAAATGCAATCAAAAATATAACTGTAAACCTAAATCTTGAGAGCTAGTTTCATATTCCTCCCAACTCCACCAGGTATGCTTAATATTGAAAATCACCTTCATGCCACAAGGAACTGTTTTATTGTTTCCTACCTATTAAGTACTTTGGTCCCAAGAAGCAAACTTCAATGTAAGTAGGGTGGGCTGCACAACCAAAAGTCGGCCATGTAACTCAAAAGTGAGTTAGCTTTACTAATGCCAAAGGAAGAGGGATGAAGTGCAGATTACTGTCCCCTTACTACACCCTGCCCCCTGCCTCCAAAGCCATGCCAATCTTTGCCACAGGATGATGTTTCACTCGCTTTTACTAACACTTTTGCTTTGAACAAGTACAAAATGAGGACTTCTCCTTTTGCAAGTTTTCCAGAAATAAAAAAAAAAAAAAAGGCAGCAGAAAAAAATCCCAACAAATACTCCATGAACTAACAATGCTTCAAAGATTTACAGAAACCCTCAGCCTCTCCTCACTTCATCTTTGTGCTGGTTTTGACTGGGATAGAGTTAATTTTCTTCACAGTCACTAGCAGGAGGCTGTGTGTTGGTTTTGTGCTGAAAACAGTGCTGATAACGTGGGGATGTTTCCATCACTGCTGAGCAGGGCTGACACAGAGCCTTGGCCTTTTCTGCCCCTCACCCCACCAGCGAGGAGGCTGGGGGGCACAAGGAGCTGGGAGGGGACACGGCTGGGACAGCTGATCCCACCTGACCAAGGGATATTCCATACCATATGGCATCATGTCCTGCATATACAGCTGGAGAAGAAGGAGGAAGAGGGAAGGGATGTTCAGAGTGATGACGTTTGTCTTCCCAAGTGACTTAGGTGCGATGGAGCCCGGCTTTCCTGGAGACGGCTGCACACCTGCCTGCCCATGGGAAGGAATGAATGAATCCCTCATTTTGCTTTGCTTGTGCGCGCGGCTTTTGCTTTATCTATTAAACTCTCTTTATCTCAACCCATGATTTTGCTCACTTTTCCCCTTCCGATTTCTCTCCCCCATCCCACTGGGGGGAAATGAGCAAGCGGCTGTGTGGTCCTTAGTTGCCAGCTGGGCTTAAACCATGACAATCTTAAGAATTTAAGATGAACAGTGTACAGTCTACATTATAGTTTTATAATTACTGGATTGAGTAACAACAGTCTCCAGCCATGACACATGTAAAGACAAACAATACTGTCTAATTAGATATCTACATACACATAAGAGGATAGCAGAATGTTATCTTTTGTCCTTGCCAGTGGCTGACAGTTTACTCTCATTTCTGAGACATGTACAAGAAGTATTATTGTCTGAGATCTTTTGAAATAGAAAATTAACAAAATCCTAATATTCTTTTCACCACTGTCCTACCCCCACAATTCTGTAAGATTTGCAAAAGAGTACATCTCGCTACTAAGGTCATGGATTCATCGTGCCCAATTCAGGTCGGATCTGGAACGACAGTATCTCTAACAGGCTATACAAAAGAAGTATCTGCATGTAGTCAAAGTTTCTTTTCACATCTCACTGGCAAGTTCAGGTTCTTGTTGTCTAAATTTTGGCTCTTCCTCAGTTTACCAAAAGTACTTCCTCTGCTAGCAAGCACTTGTGTAAATAAAGTTTTTGTGTATTAACTCAATGTCAACATGAACTTTAGAAAAGGCTTAAATATTATGTCTAGGTTAGTATCATTCATCTACAATTTAGCAGAAAAGAAAAACAGTCAGGAGAACAAACAAACAAACAAGAAACCCCACAACAAAACCCAATCACAAGACTTATTCTGTCTGAGGAACAAGGTCTTGATTCTGATCTACTCTTCATTCCAACAGATTGGATCAAAATGCTGCACAAATCAATGGAGTAAAAGCAGAGAAGCAGCAGCATCCCTGCAACTGTTGGTGATAGCCAAAAGTTTTAAAAAAAATTAAAAATAGAAAAAGGCCTTTAAAAACCTTGCTAAAAAAAAAAAAAAAATGTCGTCCTTGAAGAGACAAATGCCATTCAGAATATTTAAGAGATGAAAGCACAGAGCATATACTTTATTACACTAGGTTAAATCACTTTCAGAAGGCAAAAGACTTGTAACAGATTTTGGCTGTTTTGGTTAGAAAATCTGCTCACCCTTAGGCTCTATCTATACACAATAGAGCCAGTTCCTGATTCACATTCTCTGGGAGCTTTTCTTTTTTCACTGACAATAGGATAAGGTTTAAGAAACCAGTCTGCATAGGCTAACAATAACTGTTGATGCCTACATTACAAGTAAGATATTCACAGTAATTGGCAGTCATGTGTTCCCTCAAAAAAAAGGTATTAATTTCTACTATCACTGAGAAGCAAAGCCTAAGAAACATACAATGAATAAGCTGTTGATGAGACTGCTGCTACACAGACTTTAGCTACAATTAATAAAAAAACAAAACAAGCAGAACATGAATTCAAGGTCAACATCAGATTTCCTATGCCAGCAACATGCCTGAGCTTTCAAAACACCCTAAGAGAGGGAGGTGCTCAGCTCACTAGCCTGCAACTTCTTTGAAAAATCACATATCTTTACATCAAGATACTAGCCTGGCTGCAGTTTTAGAGTGCAGCAGAAATTATAATAGCATCTGCTGCCTATTAAGGCTTTCTTACTCACTCTCTACACTTACTGCTTTTCTAAACAGAAACACCACTCTAAAAATACTCCCAGTATGCATCAGAAGATGCAGTCCTCCCACCATCTGGGTTATCCCACGTGTACAACCACCACGAGAACAAGGCCAACAAAACCAGCAGGCAAAGATACACCCACCTACATCAAAAGGTTTCAAACTGAAAACAGGAAAACCGATAAGGTATGTCAGAGGCTGAAAGTGACAGGAGACAAGTTTTCATCATGAAACTCCCTGAAGGTGAATTTAAAAAAAAAAAAAAAAATCTATTTGAAAATACATTAAAAGAAAAGGAAAAAAAAGCTGAATTCCATGAGACTTCCACAAGTTCCTCTGAGAAACAGCCTGCCCTCACTTACCAGCCAGTGAGAGGTAGCAAGACTCCATACGGGTTCTGCTTGGTATTTCACTAGTCAAATGAGATACTCAAGGGATCATCACTCATATTAAATGAACAGAAGGGAAACGAACCTCATTCTAGTCCACTTGAGTGTTTCAATTAAAACTTATAACCTAAATAAGAAGCATAGTAAAGAAAGTTCTAGGGTACCCGAAAGCTATTATCTATTACATAACAGATATACAACCTTTGGGTTATATATAAGCACATTGGTTCTGTGACGCCAGAGGAAGCAATTATTAGGGTACAGATAATGGAGTAGAATTGCAGCTTTATATACTGGAATATATAGAAAAAATAGTTAAAAAGCCACTCACTCTGGGGTACAAAATTTATTGCAGTAGTTCCAACAAAAGCTCATAACTCAAGAGTTGTCTTCTGAGTCTCACTACCAAATACTTAGGTGAAAATGTACACACACATTAGTTTCAGTAAGAAAAAAAATACTATTGGGTAGAAGATTCTAGGAGAAAACCATCAAGAACACTTATTGTGAATTAATGGATTGCAAACAGAGACATGGTGACTTTTTACTACACCAATCAAATTTGCAATAGCGTGTCATGCCTGATCTTGGTGAGGGCTTTCAAAACTATAGAAAAGTTAGCTGCTGATCTTTTATAAAGCAAGCATTTATTTACTTAACTGTAGTTTTATATAAACCAAGCTGACATGCACCAAGAACATCCCAGAAACCTCAACTGCATGTAAATAAAATCATAAGTATTGTTTTCTTTTTTTCCTGGGCACTCTACACTTAGAATTTAAGCCTACACACAAAGGTAATCACCACTAGTTAACACAAAAGCTGTAAATAAAGACATACAGAAGAGGCAGGCTTTTTACAAAACCAAAATGTATGTCTTTTGCCAAAAACAGTTTTGCAACAGCTAAGAGGTTCAGTTAGAATATGCAGTTATAGGATAATTCCATTTATTTTCTTTTACCTAATCTTTCTATAACTGTATCATAGAACCATAGAATGCCTGGGTTGGAAGGGACCCCAAGGATCACAGAGTTCCAACCCCCCTGCCACAGGCAGGGACACCAACCTCCACGCCTGGATCTACACGAGGTTGCCCAGGGCCCCGTCCAACCTGGCCTTGAACACCTCCAGGCATGGGGCATGCACCCCCTCTCTGGGCAGCCTGTTCCAGCCCCTCACCACCCTCTCTGTAAAAAACTCCCCCCTAATATCCAATTTAAGATATACTTAAAAGTATATCTAATTACTCTATATTTCAGTTAGAACTGTGGCTTATTTCAGTTGAATAGAAATCTATTTTAGCATGGAAATAGTATCTGTTGAAAATTCATGGATCTTGTCACTTCTTTGCTATTTATTCACGTTTCTGAATGAATTGTTAAATAAAGACCATCTTAACCTACTTGCTTCATCCTTCAGATTTTTTGTCTTTAGCTTCTGTCATCCTTCAAATATTATTCTTATTCCTTAATCACATGTCCTGGCACAAGTCTTGTTCCCTTCAGTATTCCTCAATGTCCTCTGGGAAATTTGCCAGTTTTTGTCATTTGCCCCTATTCTCCTTTGGGAGCACTGAAGGAATTAATTTTATTCTTTCCCCAAGCCATGCCCGTCTCTGCTGTTAACAGTTACCCTTGGCATCTCTCACCCATCCAATACACAAAGGTATATGCCTCCTTAAGTGATCCTACAGTACTTAGAGATTTAACAAATGTTCTGTTGAGAAATACCTCTTTCATGCTCTGCATTTGCTTGTTTTAGCATTCTGTAAAAGAATTTAGCTAAAAGACTGCATGCCAATATTTTGCATGTTCCACTCTATTTTTGTTAGCTTCAACAACTGTTTAGTTTGTACCTTTATACATATAGACATGATTGTGTCTCTGCATGTCAGAGAGAAATAGATTCGGTATTCAGACCTGAATGTTTTGATCAACTATATACATGCTATTTCTTCTGTTATTTTTTTCACCACTACTTTGCCCAACATCTTATCTGAATTCTTCCAGAATGAGCTCTTAAGAAGCGTCTTGTTTCCTCAACCACTGAAAAAAAAAAAAAAAAAAATCCAATTCCAATATCCTGCACGTTAATTTGCTACTGAATAGTATTTCTTTCCCTGAAGAGAAAATTTTTCAATCAACTTACTTTACATTCCTTCCTTAGTCCTGCATCTGGAAGCGGAAACTTTACCTTTAATCCACCCCAAGAAGAATATTATCTGAGTTATGCATCGCAGTTCCTTACCGTAATGAATAGCGGAAGTCATACTACAACTTTTCAATAAATGCACAGTCAACTTCAATATATTCTATTGTTCCTTTCTGCCATTACTACTACCTTCATCAGATCCTCTCTTTTTTTTTTCATGTTTACCTGACATCTGGGCAGGATTAAGCAACTTGCACTGTTACCAGTTGCTAGATGAGACAGCACTTGTTGTGGTTACCTCTCTAACTTCCTCAGTTAAATACCTTCTGCTTCTTGAGTTACAAACTCACCAAAGGCTGCATCACTTACCAGCATAAGTTAGGTGCAAAACAAGCCAAAACCTATTAGAAATTGTCTTTGGATTTGTTTACGCTGCAAGTCCCCCATTTTCTCAAAGACACAGTGAAAGTTAACTAAAAGATACAGACTTGCAATGTTTTTTGAGATCTGAACATAATATGAAAGAAAGAACACTACTGAAAATAAACATTAGATACAAATATTTATCATCTCTCTATCCAAACAAAGTGCACATTCTGCATTTAGGCTGCTGACAAGCCAAACATCTGAAGGAGAACCTAGAAAGATGACAGCTAAGCATTCAACGAACCTCTTTCTCCACTCTCACCAAGACAAGAGCGCTTGTTGCCATTATCGTTAATGAGAACCAACAGAAATAGAGATCTCTCGGGCTCGGAACAAGCAAGCAAAGCAGCCCAGGCTTCCAAACACCTTCAGCGAGAAGAATCCCACTGCTGCCGCTTCCCAAAGCTACTGTACCAACCTGGGGCTTTGGGTGGGCACTATCATGCTACATAGCTCAACCAGTCCACCTGCCTGATGGAGAGGGGCTTCCCTCTTAAGAGAAATCAGCAAAAGTATTAAAGAGGAGCACATCATAAAAGAGAACAGGAGAGAAAGGGGTCAGGAGAAAACGACCCTTCACCCAGGAAAAGATAAGAGTACAGCATCTAGAAAAGAAAGGAAAACCCTAGAAACATATGCTACCCTCTTTAGGAGAAATACACAGTACACCAGGTAGGATAATAAGCTAGTAGTCTGCGGAAGAGCACCACAATGAACTCCTAAGGGGAAAGCTAGTAGCCTACAGCCTGTATTTTTAACTGAGGCCTCAGAATACAAACACAAACCCAGCGTTAAATAGTAAATATTAGAAACTGAAAGACCTGAACCCCAAGCAGCAGAAGGAAACAGGCCACCCTCCCTTGTACGGGTCAACACAAGCGGCCAAGAGGCAGTAATAAGAGGGAGGACGCAGAGGTAAAGCTGAAGGAAGCACTCCCCGAGAGCGATGCCGCCACCTAAAAGACGGTCGAGGAACCCGCCGC
>JMFS01093574.1:0-20869 GCA_000699545.1 Podiceps cristatus | reverse complement strand
CCTTGATCATTCAGCAGCAACCAACAGCAGTAGCATGCTGTCACTATTTTTCACATACTAAATCTAAAACATGGTAGCTGCTGAAGACAAAACAAGCTCCGTCCTGACTGAAACCAGGACATACAGTTTAGCAGTCATATAGACAGTAGTTCTGTGAGATATTTGTGACCTATTAGATCCTTCTATGACTTCTCTTTCTCAGCATCTGTCTTGGAATAACTTAATGAGAAGCTTACAGATAATACAGTCCCAGACAGTTTATCAAATTACATTCAGAATCAGGTCAAGATGTCCTGGAAGACAAAACCCATCATGTTTCTAAGGTAATATATATATCCACCTGTTATCTAGCATATGGTATGATTTTCATGTGCCTGATGACATCTGAGACTTTTGCATGGCGATGGCTGATACAGCAGGGTGTAAATGAATTACACTCTTCTGGAGCCATAGCTGGAGGCTAGTCAGAAGAATCTGTGGCACTGGAAATCTATTTTTGCATCCCAGTCTCGCCCCTTGTGCCTCCTCTAGTGGTCTGAGTTGGGCCTTTGCCTGGTGTAGATGAATACCATTCTGTTGAAGCATCTTTGTTTCAGATGAGATATTGACTGTCTTTGAGAAAACTTCAATTTCACCTACTCAGTCATATGTATATCTCTAACCTTTCCCTCAAAACTCAGAGGAGAGAAATAATTTACATGCATATTCTGGAAGTGTAATAGGACAGAGAAACTAAGACTATTGGTGGGCAAGGACTGCCCTAAAAAAAAAAAAAAAAAAAAAAAAAGAGGTTTCAATTTCAGGGGCCTGGTTGCATAAGGAGAGGGCCCGAGTTCTTTAGGAAACCCCTGTAACTTTGGGTAATGTGGACAAGGATGCATGGTTTAAGCTTCTCATGAATTTATCATGTTCTTCTCTTATTAGGTTTTGCATATACTTGGAATATGGTGGACATTTATGCTTGGTTTGATTGTATTTTGACTCTGGAGTTACTGTCATCTTTGCATATTTTTAACTTTATTTTCTGGTTAGTATAAAAACATCAGAGAAGACATTTGATGATTTATTTACATAAAAATACTGTCACTATTTGAGTAGCTAGAATTTATAGATGAATTTGAAATACAATTTTAATAAAGAATCTTTATTGCTTTTTCTTTTGCCCAATGGCTGTAGCTGAATGAAATACATGTATCATATGAAATACACTCCTCATTGATATTAGACTCTAAAATACCTCCTGATTCGAAGAGCAAATCCCAGCACATAGCTGCTTCATTGAAGGAAAACCAGATGTTTCTTTGGATATTTTGACAATCATATATTGATAATATACTCCTTGCCCCTTAGCACTCAATCATTCTGAGGGTTATAGTGAAGATGAAAAGGAAGGAGTTTAAACATTAAAGAGTTATTGTAAAGCACATAGGTTGCCTTACATAAAGGTTTTGGAAGAGAATACAATACTGTAATAACAGCAAATCTTAAAAAGTGGCTTCTATAATTATCTAGGTCTTCATTACTGATCATTTCCTTCAAGATGTATTTTAAGTAGTTTTAATTTGTTAGACTTTGTATAGAGTTGTTTGCATTGGCTTAAATGCAGTCTTTAGTTAATAATCCTTCAGTGCACTATTGAAAGAGAGGTGCAACTAATCTGACACTGATGTGTGAATGAGACTCAATGAAAAGTCAATAAACTGTGATTTGTGTAAGATATACATGGATAGAAGGCAGTTACATAAGGTCATTTGAAAGGGGAATATCAGTAATATGTAGGCATACACTGAGGTAACCTTTGTCACTACTTATGTCTCTGGTAACTCCTATAATAAAGAACTCACAATTCCACAGGACCAAATCCAGCCATGCTGCTCCTACGTCTCCTGTGGCTGTTCTGCACCACAGGCATAACTCAAAGAACACATAAAGCTAGTTTAAATGGCTCCTTGGGCTCATATCTACTCTTCTTCACTAGAGAAGTTGGAATTCTTTGACAATCTGGTCCACAAATTCTGTCTTATCTTTCATAATGTCTCTTCAAATATTCTCTCTCCCTTTCCTGGGAAATGAATTCTCTTTTCACTGCCTTTTGTCCTTTGTAACTGAAAGCACAGCAAATTGGAAATTGTGCTGTATGAAAATTATTTCCTACAGTTAGCACTGTAGACATCCAAACCTTTTGTCTTTTCTGAATAAACATTTTTATGCCCAATTGCATTATGTGTATAATAACAGTAATTGTTATTGATGCTATATTGATTGCTATTGATGGCTTAGCAATATGATATTATAACCTCCTAAAAAGGACTTGCAAGAATCATTTACTGTATGAATGAGAATATTTCTCCAGGTGGGGAAAAAAAAGAAAATTCTTTAGTCTGTAGGTTTCTTCTTTGGTAAAATCAGAGCACAATGGGTCTGTTAATATGTGGTGCCACTTTGCTTCCTCATATGTGTAGACTGACTTGCCAGCATATCAGAATGCTTTTTGGATTACTGAATAAACAGAACTTTCTGAGATAGCCACACTAGTACCAAGTGTTGTGAAATCCCACCCCTCCTCCATTTCCCTCTGATTATCAGTGCCAAAAAGTAACAAGCCAAGATCTATGGGTTGGCTAGTTCTTAATTCATTTAATATGTCACTTGATGATAAGATCATAGTGATCATATTTGCTTGGCAATGAGTGAAATTCCTTGCAGAACTAAAATGAATGACATTTTGAATACCACATTTGTAGTCTTATCAAAGAAAGATAACAAATTAATTGGCAAAATTCAGTGGAATAAATTATGTGACGTTAATTCTTTATTAATTAGATGATACATAATATAGTTTATTGTTTTGCACAGGGTTGATATCTTATTGGCAGACAAAGGTTATCTTGTTAGGTTTTTAAAGTACTAATCCAACATTAGCTTTCTTCTCATTTTGTGATTTTCTCAGTGTAATAATACTAACAGAAAATCAGTGTTAATGAGTCAGTGTGCTCCTCAATAAGCATTTTCAGAATCCTTTTAGGTAGGTTACAGAAATCACTGTTTTTGGAAGTACTGTTGGAAGCTACTGTTAAAATGTCCCTTAGATACTGCGAAGATATAAATAATTTCATCATTGCCATAGATATAATTCTATTTTATATCAATATTTTTCCTGTTTATAATGAAGTTTATGAAAAAAGCACCATCTTTTCTCCCATATTATTGACTTTTCATTCATGTTATTAATATAATAGACTATTTTGATTCCTATTGCTTTTAAAGTAAGAAAATACAAATGGAAAAACCAGCCATAACGTAAATGTTTTTACACATATGTGTTTGTATACATGTCTGTCTGTAATTTCCATGTTGATAAATATATATAATAAATATACATATAATCTACATATGTCTATGTAAATATGATAAAAATAATATATTACATGCAAATATATAGTTGTCTTCCTATTATCCCTAAATTTTGTATAGTATCTCTTTCATAGCTTATCACTGTTCAATAAACTTCTGATCTTGATTTTTGTTCCTTACTGTATACCTTTTCTTTATTTCATTTATTGAATATTTGTATATCAAAAGCTGCTTTATAATTTTCTTATAAAACATTTTTTTTTAAATTTAAGATATCAAATGAATACATTAGAAATAATTACATCAGTGGTGAAGATCATCAAATAAATTGTCTTCAACAGTTTTAAAATAATATTTGAAAATTGAACTTTTATACTCCTCATTTCAACTGAGTTGTTTTCAAAATTATTTTGACAAAAGGTTTTCTTGACTTCATATTGTTATGAAAAGCATGCATATGTACTATAAAAATATAAAAGTCCAAGTGTGACATCTTTTGAGGTCAAGGTAAAGGAATTTAATTTAAAAAAATAGTTAATAGTTAAATAGTAGTGCAATGTTTTGAAACTCATCTGCCCATGTTTAGATACAGAAAACGGTTTGGATCTCCAAAACACTGAATTCTCTAAAGCAAACTGTGAGAACTCAGTGAAGTTATACAAACATTAATACTGTTTGGAGTAAGTTCTTTGTGCATAAAACTAGAATTTGAGCTAATTCTTATTTAAATAAATGGCTTTCTCATTATTCCTTAAAACTAAGTCCAGTTCTTCACCCTTTATTAAGAAGAATGAGTTAGCGCTAATATATCCTTTTAGAAGGCATCTTGTTTTGGAACATTCCTTCCTCTTTTAAAGTATTCTTTCTTTTTCATAATAACAGGTATGCTATTATAATAGGAAGATCCTTACTTCTTTTGCTGTTAATGTCTTGGTAGGAATTAATATTCTTGCTTTCCAAAGGAGATTTATCAGTTATAGCCTGATGTCCTAGACATCTAAAGCAACTTAACAAAGTTTTCACTTTCAGGAAATGATTGAAGAAGCCGTAAGCTATGTCACCTCCTTCAAACCATGTAAGATCAATGATGCCGTATAATGCTAGCCAAGAGTTTTCACTGAGTGACAGGTGACAACACCCGAATAACAACTAATATCTTGGCAAATACACAGTAATGAAATACGTGGCAAAACTCTGAATTACTACTTTTGCATGCAATGTGATTAGTTAGGTATGTATTGTGAATACTTTGTGTCAGGATAGTGGGCCTAAGTGATAATTAAAAGATTAAATTGTGGCTCAATTGACTTATGCTGAGTGATAAGCAATTAAGCTGGTTATCAATAAATATCCTGGCCCTACTTGGCATATGATATGGCAAGTAAGGTGAATGAGTTTAGTGCAACATGTCAGATGTTACAAATTGTACATATGGCAGTTTCCTTCTCTACATAAACCCTCTGGCATAATAAAATAGAAAGTATTAATTCCAAGCATTATTAATCCCTTCCTTTTCAAATAAATAAAGAGAAAAAGGAAGGGGGGGAAAACAAAAACGAAACAAAAAAACTATTTCCCCAAGTAGATTTCTCAATATACTTTCCAAACCTGATGCAGCATGTTCTATAACAATGCTAAAGGTTAAAGATGTAGCAAGTGGAATGCGATTTGAAAAATAAGATGACAGCTAATACACTGTAAATATAATTACTGAGAGAGTTAAAGTATCTCAGTATTTCACAGTATAGCACCTAGAGAACTAATTCTAAAAAGAATTCTGGTACAGTTATTTTAATTAGGACAGGAAAAGTTAGTTATCTCTGCTTCTATTTTAACACATAATTTGCTTGATGAAAGGCTCCCAAATTATAAATCAGTTTGAGTAAAGCTAGATTCACTGACAAATCTATGCTGAATACGACTAATTGGTTTAGCTTCATAAAAATGAAAAAGTCTTACTTTAGTTAGGCAAATGCTTAAAAAATGGTTTGTAGGAAATAGGAAACATTCAGACCTTTGCTGCGGTCTGCTTTAGAAATTTTGAGGTTCCCCTTATCTTAATTGAAGAGATTTTATATTTTTTTCAAGCACATCCCCACTCTAAATTCGATTCTGTATGCTTTTATTCATTTTTCTATAATGATGGGATTCAATTTTAGATTAATTATTATAAACATATAATAATATATTGAAATCTTCCTGTAGGTGTCTACAGATGTGTTTAAGCTCCTGCTATAGTCCATGGCGATAAGACTCAATCAAGTGCCCTCTGAGACACTGTAGGGTATTGAAGGCATCTACATAAGGTCAGCAGGTAACATCTCAGGATTTTATGATGATCTATACCCCTTCCCTGTGAATGGTGAAGTTGAGGAATACGTTCCATTTAGGTGTCCACAACACCTAAAATTATTTTGTGGGCAACATGTAACCAAAAGATGCTGAAGATAGCATTCTGATATCACTTGAAATGGCCAATGCTAACCAAGACGTGTACTTGTACCCAGAATGTGATACCAGGACTTGTAGCAAACCTGTGCCACTCTGGGCCACTACTTGAAGGCAGAGGAAGGGTGAACAAGGAAAAGTGGTAGAAAGTATGAAGTCTGTATATAACAATTTTATCTGTGTTATTATCCATATGGATTTTTTTTCTGCATATATGTATTCTTTCTCTCTCTGTAATAATTTCTTTTGACTACTAATGATTCTTAATTAAGACAAGTTCAGACAGAGCAGACCTGACAAGTCATAGTCCTAAGGCCTGACAAATTCAGTAAAGAGTTTATGGCCTGTTACTAGACTGGCAATACCATATTACATGGCTACAGAATTATAGGTTGGGATTTTTACCCATGGTCTGCCTGTTTCTGACTTCTTTTGCAGAGATGGAAGGTTGAGCCTAATTCACCAATACTTCTGTACTCTTCTGATAATGCAAAATAACAAAGAATTGATCATCTACCCTTCCATGAAGGACCTACATCACCATTTTAAGAGGATGAAGCAACCAACCTGCTGGTAGTTCTGACTTGTATGCTGCAGACAGAAAACAAATTACCCATATCAAATCTATGAACACTGTCAAATAATCTCGTGCACATAGATAAACATGTTACAGGTGTAGACTCAACATCAGGTTTGTCACTGAAAAGTCAACCTTCTTCAAGAATAGATATCTAAAAGAATATATTATTTCACTTTGGTTCAGCAAACCACAGAAGTGAGGGCTTTTTTTAGTCTACCTTTTCCCAGATATGGATGATGAATAGTTTGTTTTATGAAGGTTGTTTTCCTCAGTAGTCCCATCACACTTTACTGAGGCAGACAAACACAATCACATTTATGCAACATTATATGACTGAAGGCACCAGATATATTGCAAATGAGACTCCCACTATAAAATACAGCGAAAAATTGCCTCATGTTCTGGTTTTCCTATGAAGAAATGAGAACACCTATAAACATCTTGAAATAACAAATTAAGAAAAATAGATTGCTTTATAAAATATTCATGCAGTCCTTTCATGGGAAGACAAGTAAGTGATTTACAGGAATTAAAAGGAATTCATACTTCTGAATAAAAAAAAAAAAAATAAACCTATACATTAAGTCTTAAAATGTTTCAGTATATAAAGAATCACTTTTGTTTCAAAAGACTTTGAGAAATATGTAAAATAAAATAACTATATACTATAAGAAAGAGAAGCATTCAAATCTAAAAAAAATTACTCCAAGCAACATGGTAATGAAGTGAAATCTGAAGACCAAAAGTAATACTTCTTAACTCATGGCATCACAGGAAACTAGGAGAATGTAGGCTACACTTGTACATCTGTGTCTTTCATGTTGGAAATCCACTAGCTTACTACACTAATACTTAAATCAGGCAATGAAATATCTGCTAAAAATATGTATAAGAAAAAGGAAAACTTTTGAAATTAAATGATGCCTAGCTTCTAAACAAAAGGTTCAGTACTCAGAATAATAATAACAAAAAAAAAAAAAAAAAACAACCAACAAATAATTGACAATGCTTTTGGGAATGACAATTTCTAGTAAATTTAGTTCAAATAGTGATAAACAGGAAGACATTAAGATCTTTTAACTCTTTTTATTATTTTTTTTTTTAGTGTCATTAAGAAGTGGTCTAGCCTTTTTTTTTTTTTTATTTTTATTTTTTTCAGAAGCAGGAGTTCATAGTGACTTCTAGTACTTTAGGCAGAAAAGGACTGTGTGCAAAGGCAGGCACCTAATTGTAGTAAAAGAGAGGCTAGATGGTTCACTCCTATAATCACTCTGAAAATAATCTGTAAAGTCTTTATATTTTAGTTCTGTCTGTCTGAACATTAAAGAAAATAAGATCACAATAAAGTCTTTCTAAGTATCACATCCTCTATCAGATTAATAGCTTCAATTTTCCCAGTTCTAGGATGAAGGGAGTAGTTAGATCAGTTCTTTGAAGATCCAGAAGAGGTTAGCCCTGGTGGATGAAAATGTTATTTATGGTTTGTTGACAAACCTAAAATATTTTTGAAGTATCAAAACCTTTTAGGTTTTCCTTTAGGTATTGGTTTGTTACTTTAGATTTATATGGATGGATGGAATGGTCAAGGAAAAAGCCCGAGGAGCCACTGAAATATCTTCTAATATAATATGGATAACATTATAAGCAGTTCATAAATGAATACTCAAGTTCCAATGAATACTCAAGTTCCATTTTTTGTGCCTATGTTTATGTTTATCAATATGTTTTCTGGTCTTCACAGTTCTATGAATACTATCCAATTTCTGAACAGTCTTTTTTAATAAAAAACAGCAGAAGGATGCAATGAATTTACCAGCTTCTCTAATAATATTTTTAAATGTTCTTCTGTGAGTTAATCATCCAGTCAGCCTACCTCAAGGTGTTGACTCTTCCCCTTTTATTTATTTATTTTTTAGGAAGAAAAAAAAAAAAAAAAAAAAAAAAAAAGTCGTATTACTAGCTGTACCACTCCATCATTAAAAATAATTAGATTTTTTTTTTTTTTTACATTTATTTATGTCCTGAATGAATTATAAATGATATCTGAGAATCCTTTTGAGGAAAGACCATTTTTGTTTCATTGTAATTTCTCTGCTGTGCAGATACTTCGTTACAGAAATTTCCCTCCTAATAGAAGGAAAGAGGAAGAAAATTGAATGTGAGAAGGAAGCAAAGGAAATGCCCTTCTACAGTCTTATCAACCAATACATGGACAAGAAACACTGGCTATCCTCATAAACTGTAATTCTCTCATTTTATCTGGTGACGTGTTCAGGTGAAGCAATGTGTAAAGTCTAAAACATTTTTTATAGCTTTTTTTTTTTTTTTTTTTTTTTTTAATGGCCTGCTGTGTAACCCAGAACATACTGGTGTTGCTGTGGATTTCAGAATTTCTTCCCTGACTTAGAATTGAGCAAATCTGTAGAAAAGATCTGCAGTATAACATAAGGTCATTTCTTTAATGTCATTAAAACTGTATTAGGTTAGAGAAAAGACCTGTCTGGTGTCTGACTAGAAGAAATCACTAGTGGAGAATCCCAGAGAACCCACTACAAGAACATGATAAACATCTTCTTAGAGCTTATAGTAGTTTATGCTCCAGAGACTTCCTGGGTACTTCCTGGAAGTGTCCTTGGATATATCTTTCAGCAGATTTTTCTTGAATGAAATAATTTTAAATTAAAATTATTATCCATCTCACTACTTAATAAATAAAAGGTGAAAGAAGATAATGTAATGCATCTGTATCGTGTGGGTAGAGTTTTTCTAGCTGTGTATCTATCTGAAAGAGATATACTTTTTTGTGTTTTGAAGCAACCAAGAAGCAGAAAGGAATGAAAAGATAAAATCAACATCCATTTGATCATACTGCTGTTCAGCAACACAACATAATGGACAAGTACCAATCATTCAGGTTTTGTATCCAGCACATTCACAAATAACTTTAAGTTTAAAGAATAATGTTTCAGGAAAGTGTGGGGAAAAAAAAAATTCTGTAAGCAGTTACAAGTAAGGCAAAAACAAAAGAGTAGTTCACAGCTCTCTTCCATATATCTCAGAGGAATAATGTTAAAGCCCCACAGAAACAACTTCACAAAACCTGTGAATTCTGTATTCAACTCATTCTACAGTGTTAGAGGAGCTATTGAGATTAAAGGCTATTATCTCATATAGTATGCATGATTTACCTATATGTTAACTTTCTGTGGTTTTTGTTGGGTTTTTTATTCATTTTTCTAAACAATTACTTTAATAGAAATATTTACAATTCAAATTTATCTTTTCATCATTTTTTCACTTTAGGGTGAATTTTATCAACATGCAAATCAATAATTCAGAACTTGCTAGAGACTGAAATAAAGATTTGATAAACAACAAAAAATAAGGTAGCTTCTGGATACAGGCAGCTTTTACTCAGCTTCTAGCTCCCAAGAATATCACAATAACTTGAAATAACACTTTAAAAGATTCATTGCATTTGCAACAGTATTACACCTTACACTTTTTTCTATGAACCTAAACTTAATGTTGAGTTCTTTATTCTGTTTGGGACAGTATATTAATATTGACTGAGACTATTAAAAATAGAATCAGCTATTTCCAAAAATTTCAAAGTGAACGGATGATTGCAGAAGCAGATGAATGTGTCATGAACTTTCCAAAAGGGTTTGTCCGCTTAGCTATCAATGGAATGGATGAAAGGTGCTCAGAAATCAGCCTGTAGCTGGACTAATCACATCTAACTCTGACCACCTAAAGGGAGGAGGTCTCTAGTCACTGATGAAACACAAGTATCTAGCATTGGTGGGATGATTTACCATCTTGAAAGGGTTCTTTTTTATGGAATGAGTCACTCTAAAATCTCTCTTTCTTGTACTCTTTAGTCTCTTTTCTCTTGACTGCCTAATCGTAGTGGACTTCAGTTGCCTAAACAAGTGTCAGATGCCACGTCAAATCTGCTGCACTATCCAAAATGTTCACAGAGGGACAGAAAGAGACCTTTGTGAGATAACTTCCTGGAGAGGCAGCTGGAAGCCAAATGAAATATGTTACAGCAACTCAAATAGCTCTAGGCACTTAAGTTAATGTGGCAGAATATTAACTTTTAGAAGGGAATTCAGCCTCAGATTACAGGCAGATTTGGGTTCTGTTTCTGAGCTTTTAACTGTAGTCAATGGACATGCAATCAATATACAAGACCTGATTCAGTTGTTTTTACATGGGCATCTATTGTCATTTGAATTGCCTAGTGGTATCCTGACTCTTCTCTAGATGCACAGATGTTTCATGTTACAATGTCGTCATTACTGAAACTTGTTG
The DNA here is from genome assembly GCA_000699545.1 of Podiceps cristatus. Taxonomy (NCBI): domain Eukaryota; kingdom Metazoa; phylum Chordata; class Aves; order Podicipediformes; family Podicipedidae; genus Podiceps; species Podiceps cristatus. The sequence goes on along the minus strand of JMFS01093574.1, from coordinate 10,167 downwards.
GGACAAATCCCATAACTGGAGTGTGGCTATCGATGGCTACAGGCTGTTCAGAAGGGACAGGTGAGGAATGAGGAGTCAAAGCGTTGCCCTCTACATCAAGAGATGGATAGAGTGTGAAGAGCTGTCTTTGAAGAACAGCCACAAGCAGGCTGAAAGCTTATGGGTAAGAATCAGAGACCAAGGCCACAAAGGCAACCTTGTGGTTGGTGTCTACTACAGGCTGCCTGTTGAAGATGCTGCCCAGTTGTGTAGGGATGGGGTCAGAAAGGCCAAGGCACGGCTGGAGCTGAACTTGACAAGGAATGCAAAGAATAGCAAGAAGGGCTTCTACAAGTATTTCAGTCAGAAAAGGAAGATCAAAAAAAGTACTCCCACTGTTGAACAGGACTGTCAAACTGGTATCAACGGGGGAGGAGAAAGCTGAGGTACGCAACAACTTTTTTGCCTCAGTCTTCACTGGCAATCTCTCTTCCCACACCTCTGAAGCGGATGGTCTGTAAGACAGGGACTGGGGAAACAAAGTCCCTCCCAATGTAAGAGATTAGGTTTGTGACCACCTGAGGTAGTACTCCCACTGTTGAACAGGACTGTCAAACTGGTATCAACGGGGGAGGAGAAAGCTGAGGTACGCAACAACTTTTTTGCCTCAGTCTTCACTGGCAATCTCTCTTCCCACACCTCTGAAGCGGATGGTCTGTAAGACAGGGACTGGGGAAACAAAGTCCCTCCCAATGTAAGAGATTAGGTTTGTGACCACCTGAGGTACCTGAACATATGCAAGTCTATGGGACCTGATGCGACCCAGAGTCCAGTCCTGAGGGAATTGACTGATGTAGTTGCCAAGCCACTTCTCCATGATACTTGAAAAGTCATGGCAGTCAGGTGAAGTCCCTGGAGACTGGAAAAAAAGGAAATATTGCACACATTTTTAAAAAGGTTAGAAAGGAGGACCATGGCAACTGCCGCCCTGTAAGCCTCACCTCTGTACTTGAGAATATCACTGAACTGATCCGCCTAGAAGTTATGCTATGGCACATGGAGGATAAGGACGTGATTGGAGACAGTCATGACGGCTTCACCAAGAGCAAGTCCCGCCTGATGAACCTAGTGGCCTTCTACAATGGACTAACTACATCAGTGGTCAAGGGAAGAACTACAGATGTCATATGTCTGGATTGCTGTAAGGACAGTCCCCACAACATCATTTTCTCTAAATTGGAGAGATTTGATAGCTAGACTATTTGGTGGATGAGGAATTGGCTGGATGGGCACATCCAGAGGGTAGCAGTCAACGGCCTCAATGTCTCCAGATGTCATATCCATTGATATGACAAGTGGTGTCCCTCAGGGGTCCATACTGGGACTAGTAATCTTCAGTATCTTCACCAATTACATAGACAGTGGGATAGAGAGCAGCCTCAGCAAGTCTGCAGGTGACACCAAACTGAGTGGTGCAGTGGACATGCCTGAGGGACTGGATGCCTTCCAGAGGGACATGGAAGAGCTTGAGAAGTTGGCTCAGGTGAACTTCATGACAAGGACAAATGAAAGATCCTTCATCTGGGTCGCAGCAACCCCCAGTATCACTACAGGCTGGGGGATGAAGGCATTGAGATCAGCTTGAGAACCTGAGAAGGACTTGGGGGTACTGGTGGATGAAAAGCTGGACATAAGCCAGCAATGTGCTACCACAGCCCAGAAAGCCAACCATATCCTGCTCTGCATCAAAAGAAGTGTGGCCAACAGGTCAAGGGAGGTGACTCTGACTCTTTGCTCTGGTGAGACAACATCTGTAGTACTGCATCCAGCTCTGGAGTCCTTAGCATAAGAAAGACATGGACCTATTGGAGTAGGTCCAGAGGAGGGCCACAAAAATGATCCGAGGGCTGGAGCACCTCTCCTATGAGGACAGGCTGAGAGAGTTGGGCTTGTTCAGCCTGGAGAAGAGAAGGCTTTTATTGCAGCTTTTCAATACTTAAAGGGCCTATAAGAAAAATGGGGAGAAACTTCTTAGCAGGGCCTGCTGTGATAGCAGAAGGGGTAATGGTTTTAAACTAAAAGAGGAGACATAGACACTAGAGATAAGGAAGAAATTCTTTACAATGAGGGTGGTGAAGCACTGGAATGGGTTACTCAGAGAGGTGGTAGAAGCCCCATCCCTGGAACCATTCAAGGTCAAGCTGGATGGGGCTCTGAGCAACCTGATCTAGTTGCAGATGTCCCTGCTCATTGCAGAGGGGTTGGACTAGATGGCCTTTAAAGGTTACTTCCAACCCAAACTATTTAAGATTCTATGGTTCTATGTGTCATTTCCAGACCTCTGTGTACAACTTGGATATACTAGCACTGCTGAAATGACACCAGAAGTCTAATTTCAGTGAGCTGACTGGATTCTCGTAACAAACAGCAGTCTAACAGACCATTAAATTTGATCCTAGATGTAAAATCTATGTTTAGGTCTATTAATACGTCGATGTATTTCAAGAGATGTTGACCATTAAAAGACTTCCATAGCTTCAACTAAGGCAACTTAGTGTTCAGTATTTTTGAAAACTGGAAAAAACTACCACATTGCACAATGATGAGCATAAATTCTGTTAATAACTATCTTGTAAAACACTCAGCCACATTTTGGCAGTGTATAAAATGCAGTATTTTAATTTCTTAAGCGCAAATCAGTAGAAGTTGTCTTAAATACCTTCCTGACTAAACCTTAAAAATCCTTCCTTTTCCCAATATTCTACTAATTCTTTCTGAATGTTGGCATTTCTTTAGGGAAATCTGTATGTAATTTTGCAGGCAGATGTAGGCTTTTCTCTCTGAGCCTCAAGGCAGATTCCAGCCAGTTCCCAGACTGGGTAACTGCAGTTAGGAGGTCTATAGAACAATGTAGAAAGCCACTGTGTCATCAGTAGAAGGCTCATAACTTACTTTAGAGATGGTGGAGACCTCAATGATTATGATTGCTTGGTCAAGTAATAAAGTTTATTTGATACTGTTATTTCTATAGTTTTAGTGTGGTTCAAACTTCCACTCCCTCATAACTGCTTGTCAAAATTTTGACATATGCTCTCACAGCCATGAAAACTGAATGAAATCCTGCTTTTTTTCTTTGCTGCAAAATATTTTTTTAACAGATCAATGAACTGCATTTATTGGAACCTTTAAATATTTATTGTTTTTTGTAAAAAAAAATGCGTATTATTTAACATGAATTTATTTAGGCCTTCGTAAAATTTTAAGAAAACTTCTGCACTGATGATTTTACCATGCAAAATGAATTATTTGAAAAATGGAGCAACTCTTGTATCTGTTTTGTCATCCTCCCCCCCCCAAAAAAAAAGCCAACCAAAACTACATTCACAAGTCCTTTCTCCTGAGCAGTTATTCCACAGAACAACACAGAAAAAACTGCAGACAGATACATTATTCTTTATCATCTTCATACAATACATTAGGGTAGCAAGAAGTTTTTTTATATTAATGTCATGTGGCTGAGTGGTAGGCCTCAGGCCTTTTCCTTGTGACAATTGCTGAATAGCTGAGAGGAACAAGCTTGTTCAATTGAAAAAGGGAAAAAAACATTAAGACTTATCCTTTGTTCTTTCAATCTTCCACAATGTTCTGACCAAAGACATAGTGTGAAGAACAGAGACAATGAGTGTCTGAAGGAGGAGCAATACCAAAAGAAAGAATTACAAAGGATTTTTGAGTCATATTTCATTTCAATGTAACTTTGTTCTCTCCATGTTCCATCTTTTCATCTGTATCAAAAATAAGAACAGAATTCAGCCACTCCAAAGAGAAAACAAAACAAACAAACAAAAACCCCAAACAAAAGCCTACTCAAAAGCTCTCTGTAAATACAAGTATTGTAATCAAAACTTTTTGTTAGCGCTTGTGTAAGTACCTTATGCAGCATATATCAAGCATGCACAGTTCTAGAAAAACCCTAGCAACTTTAAAGTTTGCTTTCATGTCTCACACAGATTTGAAGAGAATGCCTATCAGATGGGGTACTTTCCTGGAAACAGTTCTATCCCTCAATATTCCCATTTCATTTTCTTATAAGAAGACACTCCACGGATGTGAAAGATTGTGCTTATGGAATTATTTCACATAATGGGAAAAGAGAAAGGACAGGATCACATCATTATCCAAATAGCTACATACTGTAAACCATTGAATAGCAGTGGAGCATGTGTATCGGAAAGCATAGCTTTCACCATTGTGAAAGCATGGTATACTGAAAAGCTAAAAGCATATAATTCATAAATGTACGCATACATCTGTTTATTGAGCACCTGTCAAAGGCTAACTTCATTAACATAGATTACAAATGACCTCATTATGCATTCTAAATTTTCTCTCCAAACAAATCCATTCTATGGTGGTGTATATGTATATATAAGTGGGTAAATTGACAGATTTGGTATTATGAGTCAAGTGTTAAAAATGGTAAGACTGTAGTGTCTAAGCTAAAAATTGGTAAATTTAATTTTCTTGGTTTTATGCTCATCTACTATATGACTTCTTTACCTTACTGTAAAGAGATAATACCATTGATTTTATAACTACTTCTAAATTGACATAGGCATAATTCCAGTCCTGAATGTCTGATGGAGACATAATTGGATATACAACATTTCCAAGAATCAGACCAAAGATATTTTAAATGTCTACACTCCTCACAAAGGAATAAAAATTAGAGAGTACCTTCTGAAACTGTTGTCTGCATGAGTAGGGATAAATTTAACTTTAAGCTGATGAGACTTATAAAATAGAGAAACCAGTATTAACTTTAATAATGTTATGCATAACAGTGGAATTAAAAACAGAACCCTTGATGAACCAAACATATTTGTGCCACAGAAGAGTTCATGGGCTGAGAAATACCTATTTTAGCAACAATTAAAACTTAAAATGTCTGTAAATGACAAAGGTCCTTTCCTCAATTTTGGAATTTAGTTTACACTGAAGTATAATTTACTACTCTATTGCTTGTATCCAGAGATGGAGGAAATTAACACAGATTTGATAGGAATTTTGGAAAGACTGATTGTGTTTCCCTCAGCAATGAAAAGAACTGCACACATTTGGCTGATGTGATTACTTTACTGGTGTTTGAATTTTACTGTTCGTATTTACTGTGCATAATATGTTAGTGCAGCTATAGTCATTCCTAAGTGTCATTTTATTATTTAAAATGGAAGTAAAAACATAAATAAAAGAATCTATCCTTTCAAATTAAGAATGCATTCTTTTCCAAAAGTAAGGGATTAACCAAATTTAAAAATGCCATGGAAGATGAAAGCTGGTTAAAGGACTTCAGATATAGCCCCTTGTTGGAGGACATTGTGTTGCTAAGCAACAAAACCCACAAACTGTTAGGTTCATAAAATGCTGATTAATTAATATACTTGGTAGATAGTGAACAAAGACGTAAATTGTACTTGAAAGTTTACATTAAAGAAGGAGGTGAACCATTTCAAGCAGTAGCTTCAACATTCACTCAAAATTTGAGCCCATGATCAAACTTTGATTTCTTCCAGTGGGGAGCTAAAAGCTGGACACTGCTGCAAATTTCAGTCTAAATGTTTCTATGTTGAATATCCAATACTATGAAGGCCTACTATCTTATTATGAAAGATAAATCTGACTGATGTGAGTTATGAGAAATGAATGGTCACAAGAATTGCCAATAACTTAATTAGAAATGTAATATCTGATTTCTGATTTTAAATCAAATAAGAAAACTAAACAAAGGTTGCGTTTTTATATATCTGTTTCATAATCTGGTGCTGAACAAAGCTGAAACTGGGGGAGAATAAGAGATGAATGACTTACATTGCAATTTAAGTGACTAATTACAGAAACATCATAAAACCTTCAACCATGTGAGACAAACTTAGATTGAGAGATCTCACAAGATCAAAAAAAAATTAAATAGATTTTGGAAAAGAGAGGCTTTACAGTATCAAAAGACACAGGATCATGCAAAATTAATCAGGGAAGCCTTATTAGAAATCCTGTACGGAAGGGTGATTCTGCTAAAATTTTGCAACATTGCAAGACCTATCAGGTCTATCAGAAGGAAGAACATAGAAACAAAAACGCCCATAACAAACATAATTGTTAGTAAGCAGAGTAATTCAAAGAACAAGATGTGAGTAGCCCAGAATGTTATGAACAAACAAATAACAATGGACACCTAAAAACTTTTCCTTGATTGAGATATGACTGCCTCAAGTATCTGTACCCTGCCCCCCCAAAAAAAACCCAAAACCAAAACCAAAAAACCCTATGAAACCCTATGCACAAAACATTGTTCTTGCTGCAAGTAGATACAATATGAGTTTTTGGAAAGGAGTCAGGCCCCCAACACTGAAAAAAACCTAAAATGAGTGACTTTTACACAGGTTTTTCCTGTAGAAGACATTAACATACACTTTGGATAAGAGATCTAGAACTAGCTTTTGTCATTGATCACCAAACCTGTATGAAGTATCCACAGCTACTCATTACAAAAACAATGTAGAAAGAAAAACATGATCAACTACAGTAGTGGTCTTTATAGTATGTCCTGTGCAAGTTTAGAACACACTGGCAGTTCATAATCTCTTGGGGAACTTCAGAGACAGAACCAAACACCTATTGACCTGAGAGGTTTGAGATACTATGTTTTGGGGCAAAAAATTAGACTCTGAGTGGTATGAGACAGTTAACCTCTGGTCTGACCTCAAAGAAGGAAGCATAAAATATGCCTAAGCATTTTCAGAGAGACAGATAATAATTAGCATACCTCATACATGCCAACTTATAATGTATCTTCACAACATCCACTGCATCTTACCATTGATTTCAGTAGGCATTAGCTTAGACATTTTTTACTTATGTTGTCTTCTTCAAAACAATGCAGAATTAAAATGTGCTTATGACTGTATATGTCTATGAGTAGACTATTATATTTTTTTATTTTATTTAATATTGCAATGTTCTGTGCTAAACTATATAAAATTAATTATTTTATTTTTCCATCTATATTTTTAATGTAAATTTAGTCTAATCTGATGAAGGAAACAAATGTTCATTGTATTTTTAGGATTTGATTTTAGCTAAACAACCTGAAATTCACCTGAAAACCATAGACTGTATGTGAAAAATGATTTGGATTAATTAGCCACTTAATAAAGCAGTGTTTCTATCGTTCTTTTTCTTGACATTAAGATGTTCTTGACATTGCAATTTGGGGAACAATTCTGGACATCAGGACATGGATTTGTGAATCTCTGAGTGTTTGAAGCTGACAGAGAGCAGTGCTCTGTGGAGGTGAGCTTGTGATGGGAAGGGAAGCCATACAGTTCTGCTAGAGAAGTACTCTTTCTACACGGAAATTCCTTTATTTTCCTGTGATCAGAAAAACGGTCCACTAATACTGCTGTGTTGCACCTGGTATTTAACTATAGGTCTGTATCATGATGCTTTCTCACCTTTATCTGCTTCTGTTGCAGATTAACTTTCCTACTAGATACATTTTAGTGGAGGAACCATTCTCAGCAATTTCTTGGTTTATATAATGTCCTTTAACATTCATGGGAGAGGACCAATTTTATCTTTGTGTCAAATGTATATGAATTTAATCCTTTAGGTTCTTGGTGCTATTAGAATTGGATAACTAATTCTAATAAACTTCAAAGGGGTGCTGAAAGACTGACTTAAATACTATATATAAAATAATATAGCAACATTATTTTCATTGTTTATGAATTATTTTCACTTGTTTGTGTAAATTAAAAAATTAAATGGAGACTGCCACAACAAAATTAGCTTGAGAACACACCAGAGCCTCTGTGGCCACTCGAAGTTGTATTTTTTCCACCATATAGAAATATTCTGAATTGTGTACATTGGCCTGAAAATGAACTACAGCTACAACATCAGCTGAATTGGCTGCTTCCAACTCACTAGAACTGTGTTTATTATGTGCTTGAGAGACTTGGGAACTGAAGGGCGGTGAAGGTGGGTAGAGGATAGCTGTGCATGGAAGGCAAGCGTGAGATAAGCAAAGCTCGTATTTCCTTTCACTGGAGTCTGTAACTAGTTGCTTTGCTCTTTTGAAATTTCCTCACACTGCTCAGTTCTACAATCCTTACTCCTGCTGAGTAGCACTTAATGGTGAGAGAAGGCTCCTGGGTATCAATGAGACTACTCAGAAGAACAGCACTACTCAGGCTGAGTACGGGCTGCAGAATCAAACCCACAAAAACAAGTGCTGAAAGATGTGCTGTTAAAGCAATTAGAGCTGTAAGCAGGATAGCTCCCCTTCCGGGATTTCAGTGTGAAAATGAAGGTCTAATAACATTAATTTTCATCATGTTGACTCGATGAGCCGGTCACAAGTAAGGTAGGCAAGACGTGATCAAAAAAAAGGAAGGCTAATGATAAGGCTAGAACACCACAATGACATATGTTGCCCTAAAGCTTCTGGGAGGAAGGACACTATTGACACTATTAAGCAGTGCACTCTCACTATGGCTTTAATAAATAGTACTGCTTTGCAGGCATCATTTATGAGATGAAAAATAAACTGTGGATAGGGTGATGCTTCCTTTCTGGGATATATCTCCTTACTGGTTCCATATTTTCAATTAATATGTCTGATATTCCACAGTGTATATTAATGAACATAATATAGCAATCAAATACTTATTAAATAATTACTTTTTTTCTGTGTTTTTGAACAATGTTGACCTCACTTTTTATTAGTAACTTTGGTGTACTGTGTTGTGTTGCATATTTATTAATATTCCTGAAACTGAAAAAGTTGAAAAAGACATAAGGTCCATAGGGCTTGAAGCCAGGAATATCACTAGCTCTAACAGTGAGGTTTTACCAAACATTGCCTACTTTTTTTATACTGACCTTACTGTTTTTATACATATATATCTGCAGAACTTAAAATATATTCAGAAACTGTTCCTCATTGTACTAAGCTGTGTAGAAGTAGGTGGTAAAAAGAACCTGTTTCTTAGTTAGGAAGCAGGTGGTTTAAAGTTTTAATTCTGCTATGGAAGCAACAGAAACAGACCATAATATCAGTTCATGTTAGCAAAGTCCAGAAATGCTAATAATGATGATTTTGGATCATATGATAATATATCAGCTCTCATTTTCTGATTAAATGTCTGAGAATCCCAGCAGCATTTTTTTTGCAAATGTAACTTCTTTCAATAAAACAATGACAGTTCGGTGGAGATTTTGTTTTGTGAGCCAAGCAGAATCTTAGAAAGGAAGAACAATATGTTAAAAGAAATTTGTTCTGAAAAAGGAATGCTTTGATACTAGAGACAAGCAGCACAGCAGGAGCTTAAACAAACGAAAACAACCTTGGTGTTTGCTATTCTTCTCTGGTGACAGCTTTGTGGAGGGCATCTAGCTGTTACAGAGCAATTTAAGAGAAGAATCTGGCAGCAAGTAGCATCATGGTATCACAACAAAGGAAGAAAATGAGATCTTGTTTTTTGTTTTTTTTTGTTTTTTTTTTTTTTTTGTGTGTGTTTTTTTTTTTTTTTTCCCATGAAATTCTTAACAATGGTCTGTTTTATGTTAACTGTAACAGTCTATGTTAACTGTATTTATTTGGGGGGTGTATGCGGTGGTGGGGTGGGGGGGTGTTTTTGCAGTAGTACGCATTAAACTTACACTCAAGAGATGCTCCTGCCCTTCTGGAATTCCTTGTATTGGGTTGGTTTTTCCAGAGTCACTCAATAAAGAATTTGTTGTTGGAAAGATTGAAAAGATGAGAGGCATTTCCCAGTGCGGAAAAGTACCTTCAGAGGCAGAGAAACAATGTTCCTTTTTTTTCTCCTCAGGAAAGAAATAGTGGATGACTCAGGGGAAATGGTGAAAATGTGGACATAGTTCTTACTGGAACACTAATAACATTCTCCCATTTTGCATCACTCATTTGCTTGATGACAATTGTTTCTCCTCATGCCAACCCTCCTTCTGCACAGGGGACATAATATAAGTCCCTGCAAGAAGTAGCTCAGTTTATGAAATAGTAAGGATGAAATTTCTTCTCACCTCAGAGTTTTTCATACGGTACCTTTGTAAGATCTTTGTCACCAGGGACCTCTAACATAATGCAATGAAGCAGCAACTTTC
>KL278303.1:12949-46236 GCA_000699545.1 Podiceps cristatus | reverse complement strand
GTCGGGGGTTGTTCGCCGCCGGCAGGCCTGGCGCTCGGCCGTCCTTCACCCCCCGTGCCGGGCGCGGCCGTCCTGTTGAGGAGGCACTGACCGCTTGGTTGTCCGAGTCCGCCTGGGCGCGGTTGCTTGGCGTCACGGTGCTGCTCCAGGGGTTTCCAGGCCAGTTTTGTTCTCTGTGACCGAGGTCGTTGACCGTTCCTGAAGAGCCTACCCAGGAGCAACCCAGCGGCCTTCCTCCTGCCTGTGCGAAGTGGCTCCCTCCACACCAGAGCCTCCGAGGAGAGCTCTTCTGCCCTTGGTCTGGCCTCTGGCAGCAGAGCCGGGCCCTTCAGAGCCTAAAATGCGGTCTGTGAGATGCGTATCTTGTATCGCTCCGCTTTCAGGAGGTTTTGTAGCAGGACAGCAAGTGAAAGCATTGTGTAAAACTTCTTTGTCAAAGTAGTTGTAGTTTCTCAGCTAGTTCCTGGTAGAGGCATAGGCCTTAAATTAATTGTTTATTTCATGCTGGTTATTATAGAAGGTTTTGTTGATTAAGTCAGGTTTTTACATCAGTGTAAGCTGGTATTGCTATCCATTCATTCTGATCCTCTTCTGTTCCCTTTCTCTTACACAGATGTTCATGATACTCTACAATGTACCTGTCTGGGGAGCTGAGCTGAGGGAGCAGCTCCGTAGCAGGCTTAACCACAGACACTGACATCTTTTTCCTTTCTGCCCTGGCTGTGGTTTCTCATCCTCTGTCTTTCTGCACTTTCACAGTCACTGGAGCTTTTCCTGAGCCCTAGACAAGAAAATCTAGCCTAGCAAGGCAGTGAGTAGTTGTCTGAATGGTTAGTTGTCTGAGCCAGTTCAGGAAAAGGCCAAATTCAGTGTTCTAACTGATTCGATGGAGGAATAAAAGGGAGGCTAGCTTTTTCCAGTTCAGTCTTAAAATGGGTCAGTTACCCAGTATGATACACCTAGTGCCTATCGCAACAGCTTGTGCTGTCACAGTTGAAGGGGTGAGTCTGCCTCCTTGAACATTAATGGTGGCTTGAAGTGGCTTACGGTGACTGTGGTAGAGTGGCATAAGACACCCTAAAACATTGCTTCTGTATAGCAGGGTTTAAAGCATGGTGTATCTTTGTAAAAATAGAAGTTGAAGCAATATCTTGTTCTACTGTGACCTCATCCCAAGGCCCTACATAGATCGTTTGTTCTTCTAGCCACAAGGCGCTTTTGGAAATGCTGTCTTAGCGATGCACGCCTGTAGTTCTGTCGTGATTCACTCCAGCCCTTTAAACAGTTATGCTTTGTTTTGTCACATGGTAGTGAAACTGTTTTTAAAAATCAGAAACTACTGTAGACAGAAAAAATACAAGTCACTAATCTGATCTCAGTGTCCTGATTTTTACGATGGAATAGCTGTGATTAGTGCCAGACGTTTAGCAAACTATGCGATTATGTTGTTGGGAACTACATCCCATCTGTATTCTGCCTGGTATTATATCCACATAAAATCTCTATTTGAAGGCAGTGCAGTACATAGCTCAAAGCTGGTTTTAGGTGCGCATCTGCATGGCAAACAATGTGGGATGACAGCTATTAAAAAAATACTTAGTATCTGCAAAGTCTGGAGGAGGATTTGCTTGTCAAAAACTATGGGGAGAAATAAAATATGTGTGAAACAATGGAAAGCAAATAGCAGTTTGTGGGTTTTCTGCCTTCCAGATTTGGCACCCACAAATTCCACGTATCCTCGTGGACAGTATCATTGGTAATGGCCAGGTGATGGGCAAAATTCTGGACCAGAGAAACCAAATACAAGGCAAGATTTGGAAATGTTAGTGGAGTGTGGGAAGGTACAAATAATGTAGTTTCCAGGTGCAAACAAAAAAGGAGTGTGGCAATCACTGAATTTGAATTTTAAGAGAAATAGAAGAAGGGGCTTTGAAGCCAAGTCAAGAAGAGAGAAGTTTCTGGGTAAGAGTAGAACTTGAAAATGATGTCGTTTAGTGATGGAAATACTGAGTAAAGTGATAAGTACTGCTAGAGTGCATGGCATTCATCTGATGCTCTCCCTCTGCTTATCTGTTGACTAAAGTGCATTTTTTGAAGTTGGCAGGACATAAACGTCTCTGGTTCTTCAGATCAGGAAATTTCGACTGGAAGAGATCTGGGACTTAAGTGACAGCTGTTGTCGTAGGTCTCAGACTGAAAGCCGCAAGCGAGGATTCTGGTACTGTGTGGGAAGGTGCTTCTCCAACATCAGTCTTGAAAGCGTAGTAAAGTACTCATCAGAAACCCCCTTGACTGTTTGGTTTTTTTGGGTTTTTTGGGTTTTTTTGCCTTACAGTTCCCATCCACTCTACGTTTGAACTCTAGTTTTGGCTGGGGCTTTATGTATAAATATATATATGTACACATATATATATTTCTTGCACATAATTTTTCTGTCAATCACAAATAGCTTTTGTGATTTTGATAAAAATACTATTTTCTGCATTCTACTAAAATATGCCAGAGAGTGTCTTGAGGACTTGGTGCTCAGGGATCAGCAACATGTGTGCAAAATGTAGCTTACAGCATCCACTATTCCAGTAGAGCAGAAACCCTAGGACAGCAAAAATCCTCGCAGTTCTGTTGACATATCTTATCTCACTATTAAAGTTTCCTAAAAGCTGAATCCTCTGGAATCCACCAAGCCAAAATAAAATTTTAGGCTCACAATCCAAATTGTAGAATGTATATATACTGTTAAACAGTCCTCCAGCATAAACATAATTTGTGTTTCAATGTTTCCATCAGTATCAGGAACTACTACTTGACTTCACATTCTGCTACTGATAATTAGCATTGTTCTCCACTTTGTAAACTTTCCATTGTGGTCCTTGCTGTCCTTACAATCACAGCTTTGTGCAGACGTAACGCTCATTTTGTTCACGCTGAACTGGCAAAGTCCTGGATTTCCTGTCTTTGCAGGAGACCTGTAAAAACATACAAGGAAACAACAGTATAAAAAGAATTTTCATAATGTTTTCATATATTCATCTTCATAATATGGTATTTTCTTGAGCAGGCTCTTCCAAGACATAGCATGTCCCTGCGGCGGCCAAAGGAATAGCCCATCCCAGATACCTGTAAATGTGGTTTCCCTGTGTCGCTGATGACAATGTAGCCACGGAAGCCCAGAGCCAAGTGCAGTCTGTGAGGTCTGCCTGGGCCCTTGTCAGGAGCCGGCATGGATTGCCCTCCCTGCTGCTGTGCCAGGCTGTCACTAGGTCACCCGGCTAGTAGGTGTCCCTGCTAATCTAAAGCTAGCTCAGGCGCCTCTGCAAGCCACTGCGTTGGCTGTGCGATAAACGTGCCAGTAGAAACAAAACACGATATGGTAAATGTCTAGCAGACGGTGTATCTGTATTTGGGTAAATGCATGCATGCTTGTGTTTGTATGCTTTCGTTACAGATTTTAACTTTAATCTTAGCAAATACCCTTTTAACACAAGCACCTTTCATAATCAGTGAAGATATGCTTTGATACTCAGATATGTAAGATCTAAATTCTAGATTTCTGATGTATTAATGAAGAGGAATTGCATTTTTTTCCCCTTTAGAGCAAAATTTGACATTAGTTCTTAGAGATCCTTATTGTTCTGACACAGTTCTAATTCAGATAAAGATTCTCTTTGGATGTCATATTGCAATTGCTAGATATCAACTTAAGGAATTTAAGTGATGATATACTTTTAATTTTTTTGTTTGTTTTAAGTGAGCAATCTTAGATGTGCTACACATAAGAGCAATGTCATTTGTCAATACAATGAACTTGACTGTGACAGTTTGGGCTTAAAAATGAACTGCGTATCATGCCTGGATAAAACTGGGTTAGATGAGAAACTTTCATCTTTTTAAGGAATATAATTTTACTAGATTGCTACTTTTCAATAATACTGAATTCTGTTGTCTTCAATCTAACAAAAAAACTGTAAGGCTTCAAAATTAACTGGCAACAGGGTGTTCAGTTTTGTGGTAAGTATCTGCATCAGTAATAACTGAAAGAGAAACCAATGTTCCCCCCCCAGTCTAGTCAAGATCTCTTGAACTGTAGGTTTTACAGTGGCTTGCTTTGGAAAGGTTTGTTTTAATGGCTGTTAGGACAGCATCTACTCAGCAACTGGCTGGTTAGGTCAAGACATAGGGCTTAGTAACTTAGGAAACACTACTGAGTCTTTTTCTTTCTAATTTTTCTCATAGGCATTGTAAAGCAGTGAAGAGAAACTGAAGGAAGTACTACACGTCTTACTGATCAGAAAACTGTTTCTGAAGTATTTGGACAAACTACGTATATATGTAGTAAAATCTAAAAAGGTAGGATATCTTCCTTTTCTGTTTTATTTAGAAAACCTTCTAACGAATGAAAACCTCTTTCACGAGTCTCAGTGGGGTTACAAAAGTAATTTTGTATGTTAAGGAGGAATGTGAAGCCTAAAACATACTCTTTTAAGTGAGTTCTGTGGAGTCTTACCAAATTCTACTAGGCTTTTCATGATAGAATTTTGATGAAGGCATATTGCCTGCTAGTTCTTCTTCACAAAACTTCCAAACCAATTTAAAGGCTGCTCAGTTTTATAAAATAGACCGTGGAGGAAAAGACAGTAGTTCCTCATGATTTCAGGGTTAGCTGCAGTTTTGGCTTCTTTATCTTCCCAAATATCAAGTATTTCTCTAGGGGTGTGGAGGTTTCATGCTGTTCCTTCTGGAATGAAAGTCTACGATGAGTAGTTAATCTTAGCCTTTTGTCATGTGCAGTTCATAAATACAAAATTTGCTGGCTGAAAGTACCAATTGTATTGTCTGTAAGGACAGTATTTTGTAAGTTTGTTAGGCATTCTATAAAAGGCATTAAAATGGAAAGCAAACATTTGCATTTGAACTTCTTTGTTTCTTCTTCGGGTAGAATTCAAGTAAATAGAAACTATATGTTTCACAGTGGCTGCTAGAACTCTGTTCAGTAACAGAGTTCAGAACAAGCACAGCTCAATTGTCTGCTAAAGTCTTTGCTTTCAGAATTCAGAGAATCTTGATATAAAATTGGGATTCTGGCATCCAGCGGTACAATCCTCAAATTCTCACTTAAATCTTAGTCTCCAATGTATGTAATTGTTTATATTCTCACTTCTGAAGTTCTTTATTCACATTAAATTCTCTGTATTTCTAGAATTGCTTCCAGGCCTTTTTGAGGATCTAGCCATACAGATTCAGGACAAAGACTGCTTTATGTCTCTGCGTTGGTTAATAGGTTGAAAGTGTGTGGAGAGCATGGGATATGACATTGAGCGTTTCGTTGGCTACGTTAATGAAGGGCTATTGTGCTCCATCTGCCGGGATGTGTTAGAAGATCCGTTACAGGCTCCTTGTGAACACGCTTTCTGTACTGCTTGTATACATGGATGGCTTGTTCATCACAGTAACTGCCCCGAAGACAGACAAATGATTGATGTATCTTTGCTACGACCTCTCTACAGGTATACAATAATCTTGCTGAATGTTAAAATTACATGAATTTCTCAACTTTGCCTGCACAGCTTCATCTCTCGTCACTTACTGTCACTCAAATTGTCTTTACTTAGTATGCACATGGCAAAAACCGATCACTTGCATGAAAGCATTAGCATTTTCTATTTATTATAACTAACTTCCAAGGTATTATGATCTCAAAATGGAAAGAACACATGGGTTGTTCTCCACCTTTTTATATCTTGAATGCTGATTCTAGATCTCTGCCTGGATATTATTCTGAATGTCTTCAGCGCCAAAATTTTCCCATACTTTATTCTAGAGAAAGCAGGCAAAGCAACTGTTGACAACAGCAGTCACTAAACGCTATATCTTTGTTTTTATTTTCAGCTAGATACTAGATACTTTAGTGGGATTTGTAACAAATAATTCCTGTAGATAGGAACCAAACTTCTTACCTTCAGATCCTTTATTGAAAAAGCCTTTAGCCATAAGAATGTCTGTCTTTAGCCACTTTGTCATGTAAAGCAGGCTGTTTTCACAAGCATCTTTCATAATTGGTCAGGCAGTTGGAATAGGTTGTTGTAGGTCCTTTCCAACTATTCTATTCTATTCTATTCTATTCTATTCTATTCTATTCTATTCTATTCCTTCCTGCTATTGCCAGCACAGTTTCATCAGTAGACACTGCTTGCTGTTTAACCCCTGCATTGCCTAATCTTTCCCAGAGTAACAATTATGTTGTGTTTAAAACTTTCACCCACAGATGTTAAATTAACTCCATTAGTACTCCCAGTATTTCTGTCACTAATAAGATTTTATTATCTGGAAAGTATAGTGTAGACAGAACCCTAGAGTTTAATTTATAGATTGTTTTGTCTGTACTCACTGTAGTGGGTTTGGTGTGGCATGTTTATAAACACAAAATTTAAATAATTAGCCCTAGTTTTTGTTACTGGTAGTATCTGCTGAGCTGGTGGAAGGTCATGGTTAAAAATGTATTCAAAAGTAAAGATTTCATCTGCACATTTAATTTTGGAGACTGAATTGACTGAATTTTCCACTAACATTGTTTCTTTTGAGTCTGTTCTTTTCCAATATTGTTTCTTGAATTGAAGGGGGAAAAAAAAAAAAACCACCCAACCTGATATTCACAATTTTTCCTAATGGAGATTAGAATCTTACTTTCTTTTCCCAGAAGTTGAAAATACACATTTTTCAATGATGTTCCCAGATTTAAGAACAATTTTTTTTTTTTTTTTTTTTTTTTTTGGCACGTAGATATATGAAAAATGATTTAAACCGTCTTCAGCTACACTGCAAAAACAGAGGGTATGGCTGTGAAATGGTTTGTTCTCTGGAGTCTATAGACAGGCATGAAAGGGAGTGTGAATACAGTCAGATACCTTGCTCCAATGCCGGTGAGTAACATTCAAAGTTGTTAAATACTTTATGTTCAGAAAACATGTGTTTGTCATCTTTCTGTTAACAGAATGGCAATAATGGCTATTATGTCCAAACAGAAATTGAAAGCTTTGGCATGATCGACTCTTTACAGCAGTGTTTTTGAACAAAATGTATTTCCTATTTATGACAATCATCATCATGAGCGACAATTTCTTATCCAAGAACTAACCAAAATGAATGAGTATAATGAACTTCAAATTTGTTAAAATGTAGTAGTGCATTTGTTTTTCTTTCTGTCAAGTTGTGAGTTTGTCTTTGCGTTCTGACTGCTTGTTTTGATGTTTGAATCAACATAATGGCACCTACAGAACACTTACATGTCTCATACAATTTTCTTGTAAAACAGCTGGTTGCCCAGTGCATGTGCAGCCTCTCTTTCTGTCTTCTGGTTTTAACAAAAACATATCTTGGAAGTAAGAATTGTTTTAAGCTAAATTCTGGTTAGAATTGTTGTGTTTATGTTAAGGATTTTATTTAAACAAACCTACATCTCCTGAGGAACAAACATACTGCTAAAAATACTGTTAAAATTTCCCAGTCATTTTTATTCAAAATGTCACATGTTCCTAGACAAAGTTAATTTCTAATTAATGATGCGAAGGGCATAGTCAAGTCTGCCATTGTAATTAATTATAAGATGATTAAGGTGCTAGAATTGTTCTGCTGGAAGTCATAATTTCTCTCGGCAGTAAATGACTGCTGCAGATGCTTCAAATTCACCCGTTTTACTTTCTACAGAAACAGTAGCATTTATAGAATTACCACACCTTATCTCTGATGTCTGGTGTTGAGGGTGTGAGGGCTCTTACATCTCTTGAACTCTTTCACAGGAATATGTTGGAGTGTATTTTGAGTACCTCAATTACAAATCACTACATTTATTAGTAAAGATCTTCTAGAGGGCTGTCTTTTTAAATTTTCCAGTATGATGTGTTGGCAAGTTTCATTGCTGCATTGTTTCAGTTTTCGTACATTGATTTTTTATCTTCAAATTAAATGCAAGTATGTATTATAGCAAACAGTGCCTCAAAGATTAAAAGTTAAGACTACAATCTTCAAGCTTAGAGTTTTAAATGCTGCAATAATTTATGCAGTTGTCTTTTTTGGTTCTCTACATTTTAATTGCTACAGATTTTTAAAGTTTGTATTGTAGAATTTCTGTGGAAATGTTTCTATTTTTCCATCAGTTATTAAATGTTTGTAAATAAATGTGCGTGCTTATTTATGTGGGCTAGTATGCTCAAAACCAACCAATTGTCAGGAAAATGATGTGGGTGAATCTGTCTCACCCACATCTCTCTTATTATATGCCTTTGGCCCTTTTCCCCCTGAATCTGCTTAACTGGGGTTTGTTGGTTGGTTGATTGTGGTTTTGGTGTGGTGGGGGGTTTTGGGGTTTTTTGTTTGTTTTTGGGGGTTTTTTTTTGCATGTGTGCATTCTTCTTCAATTCTAGTCACAGATTGCAGTGCTGGAAGCACAGGCAAGCTGCCGGAGCCTTAGCTTGGCATCCATGTTGTCATCACTGAGGTTACTTTAATGCTAGACCTGCAGTAGCAGACTTTACAGAAAATACCTACTTTCAGTTTTTCAGTACTTTCAGTTAATGGATAAATATCTTTAATAGGACTTTTAAAGAGTGTTTTATTACTAGTTATGTGTGTTGGAACTATTGTATTTCATGTTCTAAAGATACCACTTTTTCATTTCTTTAACAGATTGACAGTTGCTTAGCTGAGGTTATTGCAGCTTGCTTGCTTGAGTGTTTTTGTTTGGAATTAATTAAAATGCTTTGTTAGTTGTAAATGACTGGCTTACCTTAGTGTTCCCTGTTAAGGCTGTACAGTTCAGATTGAACGACGCAACTTAGATGGTCACCTGGCAGTGTGTGAATATCGGAGCCGTGAATGCCCCAACGGTTGCGGTTACACCATTCTCAGCGCAGAAGACACGCAGCATAATTGTGTAACAGAGCTAAGAACCGAGCTAGAACTACTTCGGTACAAATCTTCTGTTTCTTTGATGTTTGTGTTAGTCTGGGCCTAAAATCACTGCATAAAGCACTTCAAATACTAGCACTGGATTCTGGTATGTGTTAAATAGTCTATTAATTACTTGATGCTAATGGGCCAGAGTAGTAGTATGTGTCAGCATAGGCTTGAAATTCTTACTGTTTTGTTTCTTTTACTGGTTTGGGAGTTTTCTGTCCCAGTTGTTATAAATCCTAAAATACCATTGCTTGAAGTTGAACAAAACTGTGAGCTGACTATGTAAAATGACAAAATACCTAAGAAAAATGGACTGAAGTTGGCAATTTCATTTTTCCATTGGCCTATTATAGACCCAAAGTCACATTATTTAGTAATTATGTTTAGTTTATAATTTTACAGATCCAGAAGATAAAAATCTCTAATTATTTTGGCAGGTACAGACTGATAGATTAAACCTCTGAGGATCTAACTTCCAATTTTTATTAAAATCCTATCAGATTAAGAACAGTTGGTGAATATGACTCTTCTTATCGGCATCCTCTTTTTCCACTAAAATATTTTTCTGTAGCTTTCCCTTTCCATGATATTCCAGATCGACTCTTTTTTTTTTTTTTTCCCCCATGCTCCTTCCCATTTCTATCTTTCAACTCACCATCTAAGTCTTGTGCTCTTGAACATTGCTTTGAAGTCAGGCTCAAATCTGGTTTAAATGCCTTTGAGACACAAGGGATTCTGCTACCTGGTTTCTGAACTCACAAGGTTAATGCAGTAACAGCTGGTTTTTGGCTGTGAAGCTCTGTGAATGGTTAAGTTATAACAGTTTACTGCATACCACCGTAAAAGTGACAAGATTACATGTTTAGCTATAATATAGTATTCACACTTTTTATCTTGACTGAATGTGTTTAGTAATACTAAGCAAGCATACACTATAGGTAAAAGGCAGTAGATCACTTAGTGATAAATACGTGTTCTTGAGCTCATAGAATTACTTCAGGAATATGATACAGCTGTCCCCTATACAGGCTGTGTATTTTCGCTTTAGTGCCCCCTGGGCACGGTGCATTCTGTTATGCTAGTTTTATTCAAATTAATGAATAGTTCTGTCATGCCTCTAGAGGCATGTCCTGTAGAGTATGATTGGAATCAGATCAGGCTGTTTGGCTGCAAGAAGGCTTTCTGGACTTTGAAAATAATTTTTTTTTTCCGTGCTTACAAGACTGAACAAGGAGAAATAAACTTTTTAGGTCAGAAATGATCTGCAGAGTGGAGGAGGCAAAACATGAGATGGAGTCAAGGTTAGATTCACAGAGAAGGCATATGGTCCAAAAAGAGAGTATTCTGCAAAATGAAATTGAAGAACTAAAGGTAAATATGATCATTTCTTTTCTCTCCCCCCCCCCCCCCCCCACCAAAACTAAAGGAAAAAAAAATATTATTCTTTGCCCCCCCCCCCCCCCCAACAGTATAGCTTTTTGGTTTTCCTAGTAGTTGTCCCTTATTTTGTAGATATAGTCTCATACAGATGGGAATTACGTTAAGTATGGGAAGCAAAACAGGTGTTAGCACAATGCTTTGCCAGCTCATCAGCTCTGTTGAGAAGCAGGCTGAGTGCTCTGTTCTTGTGGTTTATCTACTTCAAACTCCTTTGGAGCTAACCTGGGTGCCCCTGTAAAAGGACTGCATTGTGCTGTGCCTGCGTAACTGGTCGGCAAATCAGTCTGAAACTCACTTTCAGTGTTTAAGCATAGGGCATACATCACAAGTCAGAGGTAATTAAATATCCAGCTCCTTTTTTAGTGCTGTCCAGAGTGGCTTGATCCACAGAGCCCTGCTGCAGACAGTGGTATTTACACTGTGGTTCAGCTGTGGTCAGAAGGTTGGAAAGTTGAGCTGCAAACCTCATCAAGTAACGAGCGAGGCTGTCTTTTCATTCATTCAGTTCTTATATCACAGAATAATGATCTTTAAAGCCAAAGCAATGGATATGTTTTGTAGTTTACATTGTTATTTTTACTGGATTTGACATTGAATCCTTGAAGAATGTATCTGAACATCACCAAAACCTTATTTTGGTTGAGGTCTTGAAATAGAATATGTAAGCAGCAACTGGGTAAGTCCACTGTTTCTTATGATACTTCGTAAGAAAAAAAATGTGCTTTTAGGAAAACTGTATTGGAGTCTTTAAAATAATACCATCTCAGAAGGTGGTTGCTGGATTGTGTCTCAAATGGTTTACATTTGTTCTGCTATCAAAAAAAATACTTCAGTGGGCCATATTCTTTATAATCCATCGCTCTACATGCATGGCCAATTCACCTTCGTAGCGCCATCATTAGAAAAGAGTCTGTTTCTTGCCGTCAATTTGTATTTGTGTTTCAGAGCCAGATGTCACGAATGATGTCAGATGTACGTTCTCTGATGGCTGCAGAGAGACAGCACCGTCAAGAGCTGGAGCAGGCAGAGCTGGAAAAGCGGGAATTAATGGAGCTGCTGAGGGGGCTGCAGAAGGATTGTCGGTTAACTACTACAGAAGGAAGCAGGAAGCCAACAAATTTCCGCCCTCTGACACGACTAGAGAGTGTAAAACGAAAACCTAGGGAAGTTACAGTTATCTAAACAGAAGTAAGCTCATAAAGCATTCTCTTCTAATTTCTGTGACCATCTGGCAAACTTTTTCACTTTCTGTGAATGTTTGGTAAACTTTGTATCATTTCTGATTTACTTGTTTTCTTTTATAATCTGGATCCTCTTGGGGCATAAAAGCAAATGAAGGAATTTTCTCTTGGGGAATACGGGGCATTAAAACCAGTAACTGGCAAATACCTTTTTAGCTTATGTTTTTATAAAAAGGGGGGAAGGAGACTTGATTTGTTATCTCTTCAGTGCATCATTTACAGGAGTCCTTCAGGCCTGAAAGCTGGAGCCTTTTAAAGTCAAAGATACTTAAAGGTTGTTTCCTTTCTGGTCCATTATAGTCCGTTTAAGTCTCATTTATGCTTATACTTGAAACAGAAACGTGATCATCGGTAATGACGTTTGGGATGTACTTAATTTTGGGAAAAGTCAGTAATAGAATTAGTAAGTCAGTGATTGAGATTATTGTTTGTTCATAGTCTGAAGAAGGTCTATTTCAAAGGTGGAAATAAAGCACTTTAAGTTGTAATTCTACTGCTATGTAAGGGCTTCAGGTGAGGTTGACTTTTACTTTAGAGCTTCTCTAATTTCCCAGGCTGATATGCCCTTAGAAGACTAATACCAAAGTCCAAGATAACAGTGTCATCTAAAACCTTTTAAATAGATGTGTGAGTAACTTGGAGTTTGTGGGAGGGGATCTGCATTTCATTTAAAAATTTGAAGCTTTTATATGTGAAAGTATCGACTGTTTCTACAGGGCCCTTTAAGCTTAAGACCAGCCCACTCGGGACTCCGTATCTTTAAAGCACATATAAATGCCTAGAGTATCCTTATTATTCTTTTGGCAAGTTTAAGGCTACTTAAACGTTAATATCCACAACAGACAAATATTTGCACAGTCACTTGGACTTTGGACTTCTTTATTAGTACTCAAGTTTGCAATTGTGTAAGAGCTAGGATTTTTGAACAGACCGACAAATACTAATCAAGGGGACATTTATCTGCAAGGACCGCAGGAGAAATCTGTACCGTTCAAAGACTCAACTCCTCACACAGCCTGTTCATGGTGGTTTCGGTGGTACAACTAAGCCATAGTCTGCCCCTTGCGGTTCTTCAGTGGAGTAACTAGGGGAGAACCTGGCCTCCTGTTGACTGAATGTGCTGAATCAGTTTTGAACTTTTAGGAAAATGCGTGCAGGTGTAGCGATCTGAATAAGCTAATTTTATCGTTTAGAAAGCAAATACGTTACTGTGCATGCCTTGCTGCCGCTCAGAGCAACACTTTTATGGCTAATAGCGTAACCAAAGGGAGAGGCAGCACCTTCTTTAGCACATATATACGCTGCATTATGGAGACTTGCGGTCAGAGCTGTCTTAATTTCAGGCATTAACAAATCCTTTGAATTTGCTGATTCTTTAGTACCAATTCTTTAGTACCGCTGAAGCAGATGTGCACACATGTTCAGCTCTTGTGCATTTAAAAACTGTCAGAAATAACTCTTCTGTAAAAGTTTGTTGGTTTGGGGTTTTATTTTCTGAAAGAAGATGTTCGTAGGACGAGTTATGTCCAAATATTTACTTGTTTTCAGACCTTATGTTCTAGATGAAATTACAGTCGTTGACAGTATTTAGGTCACCATAGCAGTCTCACCAACTCACAACATTGCACTTCTCTTAAGCAGCCGTATATGACAATCTGAAATGGTAGAAGGGTAGCTGTAATTTGGGGAGACCTTTGTTCACACTAAACATTCAGTAGTCGATTCACGTACATTGGTGTGCGTATTAAAGCTGTAGGCAGGAAGTGAGAACGCTTTTATTATTTTGTGTTCTAAATAAGCAAACTGTTAGTGTCTGTGGTGTCTGTGTGACTCTATTTCAGCATTCACGCTAATTTTGGAGCTTCTTGGCAACACCAGATTTCATGCTCTTAGAATCAGTCAGTGCTTTTCTGTGTGCTGTAACTGTGTGGTTCTGTGATGTGACTTTATCTGCTTTGCTTAATGTGAAAGAAGAAAACTACTTCGAAATCCGATAGAACTCAGATGAGCTGGATCATCTTTCCCAAACTGGAGGGCAGTAACGATCGCCCAGTCTTGTCTGTTCTGACCACAGAGAAATGCACGTTACTAGCTCTGTGCTGCCTCCATAATGGGATCTCTGCATTTGTTTGCTTTAGGAATGTCACCCACTTACTTATGACTAAATTCCTTCTACTACAGGAAATAGGGGTATTTAATATTTACTTAGCATTCGGCCTGCTCTCTGCCCCCTAAGCAACAGCCGTGAAACTGCAGAGAAAACGTGTCCTAGGCGGTAAAGGAGGACTTTGTAGCTTCTAGTTGCCAGCTCTGGGGAGTCTGACCTTCCGGTGTTGAAACGTGGGAGCACTCTGGGCCCACCTGCTGCTGGGATGACCCATCAGCAGAGAAGCAGCACTGGCAGAGGTAATCTAAATGGGCACGTAGCAGCTAACGGCATCGGATCCCTCCCGATGCTTACAGCATAATCCCGCTCCTCTGTGTTGGTAACTGTTCTGCACTTAAGATTTTCCTCTGCTACTGAACGGGGTGGCATATGCTGAAGTATGATCATCATTCTACCTGTCTTATAATTAACTAGGCTAAAATTAAATAGCCCATTATGATAATATTTTATCTACTTTAGCTTTTCCAGCCTCATGTATTACACAGCTCTTAATAGCAGTTGGCAGAAGCAAGGGATTTTTTTTCTCTTTCAAATAGTCTGTTAATCCTTTTTATAAAAACTAAGGGTCCAAATATTGTAGTAGACTTGGTGTAAGTGAAGACATTCACTTGGAAATGCTACTTCCTTACTCATGATCATATCTTGGGATTATGAGACACTACTAAAAGTGCATTACCAGGGGGCTCCAGCACTGAATTACTGGTATTCGTATTCTCATACTAAATCACACTTTAATCAGTTCTGTTTCCTTGCAAGTGGAACTGTGCTGAGAGCAAGTGGAACTGTTACTCAAGTGGACCAGTAACCGTTTTAGTTGCTTCTAATAGCACTTTGCAGGTAGAAGAGGGAGAGCAAAGACTGTGGAGCCGGGAGAGTGGGGAGAAAAGAGTTCGTGGGGTCCGACTGCCTTCCCTCTGCCCGAGAGCACCTGCCCCTGCCCCTGGCTAGCTTACCAGTGTGAACTGCTGGCTTGTGGCCTCACAAGTCACACGGCATTAGAATCAAGAAGGAGACTAAATCTTTATCCCCAGTTAAGTGGGTATGAAATGTGACACTGGGAGAGTCACAAACAGAACTAGGAGAGAGCAAGCTGTTAAGTAGGTGACGCTACAAGGTATTACAAGGAGGTGAGCAAATCCTTATCCTACATTAAATTGGGTGAAAAAGAACACCACTAAGGATGTATTTAAAGAAATTAATATTTTAAAGCAAGTGGTAAGTTTGTCTTTGAAATTAACATTTACGTACTTACTCCAGAGACCCAAGAGGCTGGTTACAAATCCACGTAAACTAGTTCCCTTAAATGGACTTCTCCCCTCCAGAGTCCAACTGAAGACAGAACGTTGTTTCCTTCAGCACTAACGCTGAGCTCCCTGTTCTCCTGCTCTCCTCCCAAAGCAGAAAATTGCCCGTGGTCTCGGCCAGCACAGACCGCTGCTCCCAGGCTTACTCTGTTCCCACTCCAAACAGTAATTCTGGGGAGAGCTTCCGCTAGGTTTAGATGGGATACCACAAGACTTGGAACTCAGAACCACCCATCTGAGTCAGGTGCAGAAGTGACAAAGACAAATTTTGCTGGACTTAAGGTGGCAGTTTTTAATTGGTATGATTGTAGTACTAGATTAACAGTCTCAGATAATTTAATGCAGAGAATGGAATGGAATTACACAGGTGAAATACTGGTATTTTTTTAAGAAGTTTAATGTACTAATAGATTCCAGGTGGCAAACAGTCCCTAAGATTTATAGAAACGGGTAGCCTTGCGAATTAAGTTTTCCATGTGCTGCCCTCTTAGATGTTTCTGGCATGGTGCTTTTCTACAGCCATTTTCCTGAGGCGTGCTGGAGAGTACTTCAAAGCAGCCTTGCCTTTCTCCCGTACGCCTGTGGGATGGAGTATGGTAGGTCAGGGAGATTTTACCACAGATAGATGCCTTTACAAAGACCTACAATTCTATGCAACTTTCTATTAACAAATAAACATTGAACTGTCTTCCAGCATTATGGTTCACTGCCAATCTATTTACATTTTCTACCTTTATATACACAAGAAGGATAAAACAGTGCTTAACAGATCTTAATACCTAGTCTGTAAAGAAACAGCAACACTTTGTATCACTTTAAAGTACACTTTGTATAAAAGTTGAACTAATAAAGGGTCTATACCATCATTAATGGCTTTTGGTTCACTTCTTCCTGTTACAGACATGTGAGTACCCTCTTTATCCGATGAAATAGCAAAACTGATGTAGGCTGGCAGCACAGTGCAGGAAGTCATGAATAAACAAGCAGCTCGGGTCAGTGCACAGGAGTAGGTAAGGCTGTGTTTTGTCAAACAGAGGGAGGATGTAGCAGGCGTTCAATCAGTGTCCCTTCTCGGGGATTCTTCTCCTGCCTGCCAGATGGGAGCTTCTGACCAGGAGGAGCTGCTGTTTTGGGGGCAAAGAGCTAGCAGAAATTGAGCGCTCCTCAACTAGAAGAGTATGATGCTCCAGCTGCGGGGCTGCAGGAAGCAGAGCCGTACTGCGCTGTGACTCTGCCCTGCCTGACTCCCTCCTCCCACCGGCCTTGCTCCTTCCCTGACCAGGATTTTGGCAGTGGCAGGAGCCGCTTCCAGTGTCGTGGTGCTCACGTCAGGAAACAAAACTTGAAAATTTCTTTTCTGAAGATGAAAATTTAATGCTTAAAATTGTTATTTACTGATGGCAGGAATCTAGTTTAAAAGAGCAAACCAAATCCCTCCCAAATTTTAAATAGCATTATTTCAAGTTGAATTTTTCCAAGAAAGGAACCACTTTGCAGTGAAGGGTCACAGAACTGAATTAATTAAAAAAAAAAAAAAAAAACAACACACAAACATGATAGACATACACTTCTCGTTTAACTAAATTTACAGAGCTTCCATACATCAAACCATTTAACCAACCGTTTATTTCCTCCTACTTTGAAAATGACTAGTGTGACATGCCATATATTTTAAACTTTCAAGATCAGTACTGAATATTTACATATTTATTCCATGCTTGACACTTTACTTTTCATTTCAAATTCCCTGACAGAAAACAAATGAGTCATATCCCTGCTAGTTTCTGACACAATAAAGTGTCTTAAAAAAAAAAAAAAAAAAAAAAAAAAAAAAAAAGCAACCTTAAAGACATGGCCTAAAGGAGCTAGTCAGCTTTAAAAATATTTATGCAGCGCTCCTTAAAAAAAAATAGCATCAATACCTGTAATGCCTGTGAGAGCTCCACCCCTTTTAGTCATTACAATTGCATTAGTAAAATTACATCTTCCTGTTATTTTACCATTCAGAAAATTGTTTGGCTTCCAATCCAAATCCTTGTTCATGTTATTTTAAACACTGTTAAAACACATACTTTTGGGAACCAATACTATTCCCTTTAACTGCACCCAGCCAATCAACAGAAGTTTACCACTTTCATAGGTTATGTCAATTGACTTTGTACAAACCAGTCACCCCTCAAACAGTGGGACGCTGTCCCGTAGCCTCCACACAGGGAAAGGACACGTAACGGGCCTTCTGTGGTTCAAATTAAAACCTACTTCATTGAGCCAGGCAGTAAAGCTAAAAAAAAAAAAAAAAATCCCATTTAAAGTATTATCATACTTTACAAACGCTTAAAATAGGGTGTTAAAAGTTTATGAGTCAAGGCAGACAAGCTGTTCAAAGAAAGATTATTTAAAACAAGAACATTACAACTGGGCCTTGTTTAAGCAGACGAAGACCCCTTTATAGCACTTCTGTCATGCCAAGAGACCAAAGCATAAGTGAAAATCGAGCTCAGCTGAATCTGACAGCTCATCTGTAAAAATTGTATATGGCCTTTAGAAAAAGCTACCAGTCCTCAGCCCATCCAGAAATGCAATAAAAGGCAATTGGTAATTCTACGAGATCCCATGGAGCCCAAAGGAACGCAAGCATGTAAAAAGCCTACTTCAATCACTGAATTTAGTATGACAATAAATTTACAGTGGAATCTAGTGGTGACATATCTTTATGAATTCCTGCTTCTCAAAGTCTTCCTTTTTGCACTGTATCTCAGCCTAACTCCAGAAACAAAATTCCAGACCACCTATTCAAAGGGGAGGTGTAACGTTACTGCCTCGCTAGGTGGTTGTTCAGTTTGCACATCTGTCTCTGCGCCTGCTCCTCAACTACGCAAGTCAGCAGAGACGCAGGCTACGAATCAACTCCAGGCTCTCTGCATACATGGGTATCTTGCCTTTTAACTTCAAAGAATACTTTGTTTTCCAGTGAAATAACTCCTGTGCTCCTAATGCTCAAGCTGGAGTTATAAATTAAACGCTAGAATGTTCTCTTATTCTCCCTGAAGTCAATGACAGATTTTCTACTACTTCTAACAGATGTGCGATCGTACTTGTCTAATCACATTACCAAAGATATACAACAAAACCTACATAAATTACGTTCACATTTGTATTCTTTTACAGATAACTAATTTCAGTCAATCTTCTATCGCCTGCTACTTTAACTGCTGTCAGATGGACCTCATTCATTAATAACTCAAGACTGGCTAAAATAAAAAGGGCTAATGGCTCTAAACCTGAGAGAAAAAAAAAAAAACTAAAATTGCCTTACATATATATTTATTTAATTTTCTTGCAGTAATAGGTCACACACAAAACACCTGTACCTTTCTTTTGGCACAATGAATATTGTAGAACTCATTCAAGTCTTAACTCAGAGGTTCTTTACTGAGTATTGTCTACCGAAGTCCACCAAAAAAATTGAAACATTCTTTCAAAAGGAACAAAAAATTTACAATTGTACACAAAAAGTCTTGAATTTTATTGAAATTTCCAGTCTTGTATCAAACAAAAACTCTTCTTCAGACAAAAATATTCTCCTGGTGTCCTCCAGATACCAGTGACTCTGAATTGGTCCTTTAGTGCCGCTGCTTTCTTTGTCATCTTCACAGAAGTCCACATGGGTGTTCCATTAGGTCTCATGTTACCGAGTGAAGGAACGTACATGACGACCTCTTCCACTGCCTCCACTAACAAACTTCCCTCTTGAGCCACCACTGCTACTACTATTAGCACTTGTCCAAGACGGTCCAATTCCTCCCCGGCCTCTGGAAGCACGATCGCGAGGACTCGGTCGGTAGCCTTAAAGCAAAGAAAAGTATACACATTTGTAAAAAAAAAAAAAAAAAAAAAAAAAAAGAGCCCTAGGCGTAGTAGCTGCTGTGAAAGCATAAGAAACAAAAACAAGATGAGACACCAACAGGGTCTGTTTTCTCCTTTTAATTTTCACTTTTCTTTTAGGCAAGCATTTTGCTTTGACTGGCTCTATAGTTACCATGTAGGTACGAAGACAACTGAATTGCAAAAATCTGAATGCAAAATTAAGATTCTGCGATCAAGCGTTCAATTCAGCAAGTTTAATGGATTACGGGGCAGTTCGTATGAAAGCATGTATTTGACACGGTCTCAGTGACAGCTGTTCATATATGCTTAAAACATTTGCTGAATTTCAGGGTGTCTGCAGCATCCTTGCATGGTTTCATTTGTAAAGCAAAGATGAAATTCAAGGAATTTTCTATAGTTCGATGCCCATATGAATACCATGTACCTGCTGAACTTAATGGTCTCAATGGTGGCAGTGGACCCCTGTTAAAATTGCTTTGACCACCTCTACTGTCATTGTAGGTTCCCCTGGGCGTACTCTGTGCGCTCCAACTTGAGCCTCGAGCACCTTCACGACGACTGTAATTTCCTAGAAAGGGAGAGAAAAACCCACACACTGTTGAGCAAACATCACTTTTTTATTATTATTATTTCGATCTTTGCAATACTCGGGGTGGAAAACACAGTATTTACATAATTCAAATAGATAAAGCTACTCTGCATCAGCACACCCTCACTATTCTAACTCAAAAGCTACAAGTTACTCTATCACACACAGAATCAGGGGAAAATACCTATTTTTCAAACGTGAACTGAAATTTAAAAGAATTCATATTATCTAGTGTATTATGATAGACTCCTATACTTCAGGGTTTTGTGGTAAAGTAAATCCTAGTATTTATAACTTTACAAAATGGAAGTATTTTCTGGTTTTGCCATACAAGGAGTTGCTCTAGTTACAGGTTGGAAGGGAACGGAAAGCAACCTTGCCTAGATACAAAAGAAACTTAACACTCTATAGCTAGAATCTCCAAGTTCACTGAAAATCGCATCTCGTCCTTGTCAGGATCTTCCATCCTTTCATTCAAAAGTCTCATTTAAACACAGAGATGTATTGTGAGGCCTGATTTCAGGAACTACCATGTCACAAATGGTAGAGGGGGCTTTTTATTTTTCTGACTGCACCTCTGAAGCGCTCCAGCAGGGGCTAAAAGCCAACAGCTAACTCCTTTTGTAAAAGAGAGGGGGAGAGAGGCAACACAGGAACTCGCAGCCTTGTTTCAATTCCACCGTACTCCCGAGAACCTTTTCTAGGGCTAAACAACTTATTTCAACAACGCTGCTTCAGGAACATCTCACAGCAGAATGATTAGCTGCTCGTAAATTGGGTTAACATAACTGAAGCAATTTTAGCATTCGTTTACTCCAATTCTAACACAGGAAACAACTTACCTTTTGAAGCAGGTGGTGTAAAGAACCTGTTCTGACTGTGAAAAGCTCCTCGTCCTCCACGATTCCCTGAGAACCCACCACGTGAAGAAATCTTCTGTGACACTTTCGGTGGCCTTTTGGCTGGTGGTATCCCATCTGGAGCAACCACTTCTTTGCTCTCTGCAGCAACAAAATCATCCACATGCATGGAGGGTGGCCTGCTCGTATTCTGCTTCCTCTGACGGAAGATATCATGTGGTCGAATTCCTTGTCCGAATCCTCCCCTGCCTCTTCCTCTTGGTGGTGGCACAACGTGAGCTCTCTTCGCAGGCTCTATGTACTCCGATTTTCCACTGTTACAACAAACCATGATTTATTTAGTTAATCGAAAAATGTATTCATACTGAAGGTCAGGCATTCTCCATATTGGAGATGCAATCTGAAAAGTATCTGACATTTTGAGAACATGCAAATCAGTGCTGAACACACTCTTTACTCATTAACCTCATCTTACCTTGAAGTTATGAAGGTCTCGTGCTTGTGCTTGCCGAGTTTGAACCCTTTTGTGGTTTTTGTGCGGCCAGGAGATGATGGTTCTGACAAAAATGACCTCTCCAATTCAGCTTGCAAGTCGAAGTCACTGCAGCCCTTCTCTGACAGTTCAATTAAGTCCACTTTTACCTGCAATGACAGAGCTTAGTTTTTATCACAACAATGGTTACTAGCACCTCTGAAGAAGAAAACGCTGCACCAGGATGGGTGAGGTTCAGCTAGGGTCCTTCAACTATAGCAAAAAAATCCATCCTCTATCTTTTAATGCAGTAGTGTGGCTCAAAACAAAAAGCAGCAGCTTAAAAAACAAACAAACAAAACCCCTACAAAACAAATGGAAAAAAAAAAAAAAAGCAGCAGAGCTGCAGCAAAATTAGTTGAAATTCAGAACCATCAAGACATGTCAAGGGTATAGTTTTCAAGTACAAACACCTGTCTAATCATTAAATGACCCATGGTGAGGCACTCTTTTGCTTAAGCTACAGTCCTATAAATTTATTAATGCTGCTTTTATACAGGAACCAACAGGTTTAGTTTTGCCTAGGAAATTAAAACACAAGTATCTTTGCATGCAAATTAAGAGTAGAAGTAAAAAAGAATGAAGGCAATGAAGTCAACAGAAAGTGATTATTTCTCACATAAGAAGTGAAGGAACTGCCAATTGCTTAGGTTAAAAAAAAAAGGCTATTGTATATTTTTCAAAATGACATTTAAAGTTTAGATTATAAAAATCAAGTTTCAAATACTGTGAAAAGGTTTTGTGCAAGTTTTTGCCACATCAGAGAAAATATTTAAAAAAAAAAAAAATGTAGTGATCAGGCTCTGTGGAAATTACAGAAGACAAGGAAAAGAAAATAATCACATTGTCTACATTTAACTGCTGAAAAGCCCCAGCAGCAATGCAAAAGCATGTTAGGACTGACACAACGACTGTTCCTCTGAAGGAGAGGACTTCTGCGCTACAGCACTGCAGAAGGTGCCAATTTTATGGCTGCTTCCGAGTGAACCAGAAGGCATTTGGTAACAGCCTTTAACAAATGCCAACCCCTGCATCTGGGTCAATTTACAAGGCTGAGCTCAGGAAAACAAACCGTTTGGCCATAGGAATTTCTGATGCCACTAGTTCATGTTAACCCTCATCTTTAAATCCACGTCAGTTATGCTAACGAAGCCTTTTACCATATCCAGATCAGTGTCTATTTCTTCAGCTTGAAAGGGTGAGAACCACATGGACTTCAGCTGGTCATCCATCACATCTGCCAACACGTAGGTAGTCCTGCGACAAAACAATGCCAAACGCCTGTCTGGTTATGAACTACAACCAACTGCAAGCATACGCAGCATTACAGAACCCGGGGTCAGTGTTGCTGCCTTACCCTTGATACTTAAAAACACTGGTAGGTAGTAGTGACAACAGTGCTGGTTAGATCCTGTTTGTAATATACTCATGCATAAATTACTGCATTTTCTTAAGTAAATCACAGGTAGTATGCTCACACACTTAACCATTTTACCTGTTGTTAAACAAATTCTGAAGAGAGTCTGGTGCAGACAGAATAGGCTCTACATCTTGGTCACTCAGCGGACAAGAATCACCTGCTGATTCCAACATCTGCCTCACCCCAACGATGTTGTCCAGTAAGGACTCAAGGCCATCATCTTCCTTAGAACGATCCTAAGGCAACACAGCACAAGTAAGAACTTTTTCCCCTCCTTGGAGAAGGAATCATGCTTTTGTTAATTAAAAAAAAAAAAAAAATGGGGGAGGTGGGGTACTACACGAAACAGTCTATTCGTCCACAAACAGTGAAACTCGAGGACACAACAGCAGAGAGCTCCTTACTATGCTATAAAACAAACCATGTCACCACATGTACATTATTCTTGTCTTCGTTTCCAGTTGATGCAATAACCTCCGTAACATAGTCCCAAAGAAGGCCTCACCACAGGTTTTAGTTAACAAGCTCTCTGCTAGAGCATTCCAATGGCCTAAGTGTCTGCTGTTTCGCTTTGTTGTAGCTTTTAATCTTTTCAGAGTTTTAATTATGTAGGCTTAGATTTGAATGACAGAGTTGAGTTTGCAATTGGAACCACAGAAATGTTGGATGCATCCAATTCTGCATGTCTTGTAGTCCAGCCTCCCCCTGCTTAAAGCAGGGCTACCATCAAAGCCAGATCAGGTCAGGTCAGGTCTAGCCACGTCTAAGAAAAGCTCCCATGACAGAGCCTGCAGCCACTCCGAGCAACCTGTTCCAGTGCTGCACTTCTCTCTGATTTCCATCCCCACCCCCCAATGTCAACCTGAACCTCTGAAGCAACGATCTGGGGCCACTGCCCCTTGTTTAATCATCTGGAATTACCAAAAGGAGTTTGATTCCACCACCTTTGTTACTATCCCCCGAACAGCTGTAAGTAGCTCTGAGACAGCTCCTTTCTCCTCTTTACCAGGCTAAACAAGCCTGGCTTCCTCCTCCTCTCTCTACAGTGCATGTGCTCTAGGTCCCTGACCACCTTGGTACAACCCTCTTCAGTTTCCCCAGATGTCTCTAGAACTGGTGAGAGGGCAACGCTGGCCAAAGGCGAGAGCTCGCCAGCATCCCGTGGAGGGAGACAGTGAGGTCCCTGGATCTGCTGACCACGCTCCTTCCAGGATAGCTCAGAACACAGCCTGCCCCATTCGTAGTGACCACGCACTGTTGGCCCACGTTCAACCTAACATCCACCATAACCACCTGGCACTTTCATCCCAGCCCACATCAAGGCATGGGGTTATCCTGCTCTCACTGCAGAACTTTGCGTTTTTCCTAACAAACCAAACAAGCTTTCTGCTAAATCAATCCTAAAATGTTTATTGATCCCCCTCTGGATTGAGACTTTGCTGTTTGTCACCTTAGTTACTCCCCCAGTTTACTGTCATCCACAAATTCGCCAAAGATGTAGCCATCATTCAGGGCTCTGCCAAAAACATCCAACAGTATCAGCCCCAGTATTGACTCCTGGGTATTCCACTTGTTAGTGGAATTCCACCAGGAATTCCACCAGGAATACCACTGCTAAGCACAGGTTCCTGTTGCTTATTACATTAACAATCTGCTTCACCACAATCCAGTGCTCTCTGTTGCATGCATTCACTGCCTTTATCAGACAATTAACTGCCTATGCTCTTCTGGTGTGCAAATGCTTTCAGCACAAGGGGATCCCAATCCTACCTGAAACTTCTTAGCATTACCACAATACAAAGTAAGTCAGAATCCATTCTGCATCAGAATAGGTGATTCTGGACATCAGTATTAAAACAACGACAATAGCTATTACCAATTCTGCAAGGCATGCCACAAAATTGAGCACCCTTCTCATCAAGGAGGGACAGTCTGCAGATCCAAGACTGAACATCAACGTGATTATTTAAATTCTTTTACCATAACATGTTTCTCCAGATCAAGCAGCAGGTTTTCTGGGGTTTCTTCTTTGTTCTGTAGTAGATGTTTTAACTCTGCAGTGGTTAGACCCAGGGTTCTGCCTGGATGAGATCCGTCTGCTTCCATAAGGCTTCCGTCATCTCCACAACACCCCTGAAATATTTGACAAGTGGGAAGTTAAGTACACATAAATATTCATTATACTCCTGGAATGCAAACCCCTTGGAATTCAAACGCACATTAGAGCATGTCTAGCAAAACAAGAGTAATCTCTTGATTTAAAAACATATTATGCAAAATATTTTAATAAAGTGCATTTCAATAGGCAAGTTTAGATGCTGCGCCAAGATGAATGCAATCCTTTGCTATAAAAGCCGAGGTTTGTATCAGAATTAACAAATATTTTAGATTCCTTGTTATGCTACCTATCAATACAACAACTCTCTAGCAGGATGCCATGCCAGGTTTTACCTGGACACAATAGCATGATATTTACTCAGAAAAATCAGTATGAATCAATATGCTATTCTTTCTACAGAAAAACCCTCTCACTAAACATATATTTTGCCCAGCTTTCACAGATTTCATTAAGAACTGAAGATGGCACAAACACTACTTATGGAAAAACCCTACACAGCAATCTGCAAAGTCAACTGCTTCCTGAAATAATTGTTCCCAAACACATCTCACACTGCAGATTTTTGAGAAATGCAGCCAAGTTCATCTAAGTATTCAACACATATTCACTTACCAGTGTATCAGAGTTTAGAATCTGTCGCATAAAATCCAAAAAAGAAGAGGCCAGTTCACCCGTGTCTTTGCTAAAACTAGTTATTACTCGCTTTAATACAGTGTACAGAGCACTGTTGTGTTTTCTTAGAGAGCTGTTTTCATAATGAAAAGAGAGAAAATACTATTATTAGCGCATACATTGTGACCATTCCACTGTAACTTGTAAGAAAGTAACATATATGCAAAATAAATTTGGCAAATTTTACAATTATCAAGTTGAGTTTTGATTATGAAGCCGGAGCTTCGTTGTTTTTCTATACTATACTGTTGTTCTCACCAGTGCTGTCTGCAGATACTTCAGACTGCACATACACAGCTATACATACTACAGCAATACCTCTAAACTCTGCAAGAATTTGTATTTTCATCTTTGGCAGAAAAGGGGTAGGAGTACAGAAATATTTGCTCGCACAAGGGCCTTATGTATAAAGCAAGAGCACACTTGCCGTTACATTTGTCACTGCATCCCTAACTGCAGCAACAAACTGGAAAGATAATCATCAACACGGAAATAGCAAGGCTAGGCACTGAAGGTGACAGCTAGGCATACGGGATCACAAAAACAACAGCATCTTTAACCTGATTATTTTTTATTTCCGGGTACAGCAGTCTGAGCAGCACAGCTCTGTAGCACTGCTTAGAACAGTCTTCTGAACAACCTATTGTTGAGAAGGCTCCAAGTACTACCTCTTTCTCTTTGGGAACCTCACAATTTCCTTGCCTCTCTGCACCTCACCTTCAGCGGCCAGAAACAGGTCCAAATACAGGACACAGAATTAAGTGTCAAAACAACACAATACTGTCCGATGTATGTATATATTCTACTCAAAAAGGAGTGGAGTCATCAAAATAGTTTAAAAAAAAAATCCTCACTTCAAAAGCCTTAATTGTCTGGAGGCCAGAATCATAGAATCATAGAAAGGTCTGGGTTGGAAGGGACCCCAAGGATCATAGAGTTCCAACCCCCCTGCCACAGGCAGGGACACCAACCTCCAGGCCTGGACCTACACCAGGTTGCCCAGGGCCCCGTCCAACCTGGCCTTGAACACCTCCAGGCATGGGGCATCCACCACCTCTCTGGGCAGCCTGTTCCAGCACCTCACCACTCTCTGTAAAAAATTTCCCCCTAATATCTAATTTAAACCTTCCCTCCTTCATCTTTAGTCCATTCCCCCTTGTCCTGTCAGAAGTGCAAACTGAATCCCCTCAAAACAGGGGGAATGACACACAGCCCTCCAACGTCCCAGACCAGAGCTCTACTGAGTGACTCAAAAGGGAAGGACATGAGCACTAAATCTCATTCTAATCTCCAGCCTTAAGAGTGGGGAAATGGAGTGTACAATACATTTTTTAATGCTTGCTTTGTTTCTTGAAAGAAAGTGCTCCTTTGTGCATACTGCAGAAATGATTCAGAGGTAAAATCTCAAGTGAAGGAAGACCAAGATACTAAGTAAAAGACAGAAGCCCCAAAGAGCAATGAAAGTTCAGGTGCTTTATCCTCAACATTTCCTACTAGATGAGCAAGAAATTATTTCATATTGTAGAAGTTTGTAAATAATTTTAAGTTGTCAGCAATATCTTATAATACCATACCTCTTTAAGTGATAGAAGCCATAGTCATGCTCTGTAAGGAACATCATTGTTCGGATACATGTCAGCAGACAACTGTAACTGCTCTCAGAATTAGTTAATGTTTCCATCAGACAGTCACAAATTAAGGGCATCAGCTCTTTGCTTGGCAAGGAGTTGGAAAGCTGCTCTGATTCAGACACAGAGCCTTCTGATGAACTTGGTAAAATGAGTGCAATATCCTGTAAAAAAAATTATTATTATACACAGGGTAAAAAATACATTCTGTATACCAGCAGCAAGTATAAACTATAAATTAAGTCAGAAGCAATAAGTTCTTTCAATACCCCTTTGTCATCTTATTCCAGGATTTCAGTCGTTACTGACCAGTAAAATATTAATCCAGAGTATC
The DNA here is from genome assembly GCA_000699545.1 of Podiceps cristatus. Classification (NCBI taxonomy): domain Eukaryota; kingdom Metazoa; phylum Chordata; class Aves; order Podicipediformes; family Podicipedidae; genus Podiceps; species Podiceps cristatus. The sequence continues at coordinate 19,093 of KL278303.1, read as the reverse complement.
CTTTTTACTTTGGTTCTGTTAAGGGTTACAACTATTATTGATTTTTAAAAACAAAAGTCTCAAAAGTTGAAGTATGATAGCAGAGCCACAAGCCAAACAGTTCCTGGATAATATGCATACAATTTCTTGCCTAGGCAGTCACCCTGTTCTCCTTAATCTCAAAACATTCATCAAAATACAAGGAGGGGCTGAGGTCACTTGGCTTGTTCAGCCTGGAGAAGAGAAGGCTGAGGGGTGACCTCATCTCAGGCTGCAACCTTCTCTCTGTGGGGGCAGCAGAGGGAGGGTGCTCATCTCCCCTGCCTGCTGACCAGCGACCGGACACAAGGAAATGGAATGGGGAAGTTCAGGTTGGACATTAGGAAAAGGGTCTTCTCCAAGAGCGTGGCTGGTCACTGGAACAGGCTCCCCAGGGAAGTGGTCAGAGCACCAAGCCTGTCAGAGTTCAGGGGGCATCTGGACGACACAGTCATATGGTTTAGTTCTAGGTAGTCCTGCAAGGAGCAAGGAGCTGAACTCCATGATCCTTATGGGTCCCTTCCAACTTGAGATACTCTATGGTTCTGTGAAAATTAAGAGGCTGCAGATACCACCTAGGAAGTTTAAGATCTACTGCCTTCTCCACACTTTACATAAAATCAACCAAGATTGACTTTCACAATGAATTTGCAGGGGCAACAGCTCTTGTTTCTATGGAAATGGCTAATTCATCTCTACTGACCAACAATGCCCAAATGTCTTTTGCATAAGGGTAAGCACTAAAGCAAATAAATATATGCAACTAGTAACGAAATAATGACATGCAAATATATGCATGCAACTGATGAGAAACTACTCGGACTAGTCTATAAATCAGTTTTCCGATAACATTTCTTACCTTGCTCTATTAACTTAGGCTTTTTTGTAATGGTGGAGTTTTATGGTAGCAGTGTATCATATGTATCTTTATATTTAGAATACGTTTTTAAGAGATTTCAGTTAGACGTCTAAGAGATACATACTTATTCAACCAAGTAAGAGGTGAAGAGTGACAACTCAAGTTTTGCCAGTAAGAAACGACATCCCTCTCAGCTGAGGGGACAGTCAATCTTTGCACCATTCAGCTTTTGGTCTCTAATGAGCTACCAGAATAGTGCACGTAATGCAAAAGACATATCATAAAAAGAAAGCACTTATGTTCAGGAACAAGACAGCAAGTCTGCCAAAGCAGCCAACTACACACACATTTTCTTTTTGTGTTTTAACAATGTTGATTTTTTTTTTTCTTTCTTTTGGAAAAAAGCAGACACCTAAGAAATAACCTCATTTAATTTGTCACCTACAATTATCAACACACATTATGCATTAAATATAGAAAATACCTGATCACAGAGGGACTGCAAAAGGGAAGTTACATATTCAGTGCACTGCTGATGAGTGACGTTGTCCCCAGCCGATCGCATCAAAGCCAAGAGCTCCTGGAAAACCTCTGCATATTTTTCATCACCTTTAGTAGTTCCATTGATAAGATGCAAAATAGCCAATTTACAAGCTTTATGGGAAGCCAGGGCATCCAATAAAGCAAGCAGCCGAGTGGTCTGTCCAGTGTACTGTTTCTCTTTATCTTCTGTGTTGCTGAAAGGATATCAATGCACTTTGAAAAAGCTATTTTAAAGTGATTTAAAAAAAACCTATAAAAATTAGTACAGTAGACACATAATTCCGCATTTTTTTAAAAAAAACCACCTAGTTTACACACTCAAACTTACAGTTTCATTTACTTTCGAAAACTGCTCAACCTCCATTAAATAACTTCTGGTTGCATCATAAATTAACTAATGCATTTAACATACTATAGGGCATCTAATTGCATACGGATAAAATATGCTTTTACACAAACAGTATTTAATTTTATTTAATTTATATCTAATTATGGTTTTATACAAATAGTACTCATTGTTTCAAAACCCTCTGAACTTGTAGTATTCAACCTCCTCCAGTTTACAAACATCTACACATTTTGCTGTTAGTATGCAAACCCCAGTATAGCAAACTTTAATGGCCTACTTTTTTTATTTATATCAGGTCATTTAGAAGCACTTCACAGATGAGATAAGGCTTTCTAGGGACAGCCTGAAGAAAATCTCCCTAAAATACTTACCATAAATACGCAATGTGAAACTGTCTACATCAAAATTTAAAAATATGAGACGGTTCCTTGGCAACAATATGAATTATCAGGACACAGTGTATAGCACTGGACTGACAATTCATTCAGTTTGCAATGGATAAGTAATATTTCTGAAAGTATTTTCCCCCTGCTAGATCTACTGCAGAGAACCAAGGTGAATTTAAATATTCACTAAAGAAATCTTTGCAATAGAAAACAGAGATACCTTTGTAGGTCTTCTACAATCAGATCCAATACAGTCCTCATGATAAGAAGAGCAGTAGGTGAAGCCAAGTCACACAACTGAACACAAATGCGTCTCAGCATATGCTGAATGGGCTGGCAAGATGAACCGGAGAAAGATTGAACTATCTCTTGTATCAGTTTGGCTTGAACATGAAGATGCATACTCCACAGCTTCCTGGTGTTGAGTGCCACTGAAATATCATGTGGTTCGATTACCTGCAGGAACAGGAGGACAGGAGGTTTTTCCTTTCAACTTTTATCATAAAACCTGAATTCTACCACAAGGTATAAGCAAAGACTACGTACTAATACCTTCCTCATCAAAAACATGGAATGCCATTTTCATTACTATCACTGAATGACAGGGCACAATTCCAACAAATTAGGTATTCCTTTGGGAGCATGGGTTGTCACACACCTTTTATGCTTACTTTAGTTAAAGATAACAAATTCAAGATGAATGCAAAAAGAAAGGAGAGCCTTAATATACCGAGAGTTTGGCCTTCAGGGTTTAATTCAAAGGCTTCATAGCCAATCATTTAAGTAATAGGAGTCTAGAAAATTTCACAAGGGGCAAAAGAACAACATATGACTGCTAATTTAAAAAGATGCCCCAAATAACAACAATTTTGTTTCTGATGAAAAAGATGCATCTTCTAAGAATCTGTATGAACACAAATACTTTACAGAAACTTTAATTCATCCTTTCACATATCTGCTTTTTCCACAACTATGAAAATGGTCTAAGGAAATTGTTTAAAAACTAAATAAATTTAAATTATACCTGAGTCGTCTGCATGGGCAGTGGAAGAGGCAACAATTCTGAAAGCAGTATAAGTCCAGAAAAAAAGCCTTCAGGAATTCTTAAAATTGAAGAAAGAACTTCCTTCAGCATTAAAGACCAAGTATTGTTCGCCAAAGTTTCTTCAGAAATGGTAAGTTTTTCATTAACACCTTGTGTAAAAGTCAGTAAGATATCAACAATGTCATTCTGAATTTTTTGTTCATCGCTATCTAAGCGGCCTGAGAGAGGAATAGAACACAGAAGCATGTGCAAAGAAACAAGTGCTGATGGAACACGCATGTCTTTGAATTCAAAAGATCCACCCCTCAGCAATTCTGTTAGCATTGTTTTAAGGAGAGTAAGTGTACAGCGGGCCATAGAAATGGTAGTAACTCTGTGAAGTGTGGTGCCCATGTTGACATGGAGTCGCCACGGCTGAATAAGGATGCTGTTCAGCTTCTGTAATACCCGGATGAAGGTGTCCATTCCCTCAGAAGAGAAGAGCTGAATGACTGCAAGATTCCATTTAAGGTCTTTCTGTTGACCTGTATGGAAAAGAAATAACATTTCTGTATGTCTAATTTCTCCTGGGCAATCATAGTTACCCTTGAGGCACGTTTAAGTAAAAGACTTGGAAAACAAAAATTTCCACGTTAAGCAGTACAAATGTATCAGCCATACCTTCTACCAGAGGTGGTGGACACGCAACATGACAAAGAACACGAAGTGCAGTAGGAAGACCAACTCCATCTGGGGTCATTAAACTGTCAACATTCTTTAACAAAAAAAAGAAAAAAAACCCCTTGTATTATAAGGAAGGACTTCATAACAAGTATGTCTCTAGCTTAGTATTGAAATTCTGTATTTAGTTACTGCAAGTGTTCCACAAAATTTACAGGAGAAGCAATAAAAGAGGGTCAATGACAAACAAAGATTTAAATAGTTGGATTTCTGCATCACATAGTTTACACACTCAAACTTACAGTTTCATTTACTTTCGAAAACCTTTGTTTCATTAAATACAACTGAGAGCAAGAACTGGCCTAGATCATAAGCTTTAATAAAAACATGGATAAGAGTATATATTTTTAAATACCATATGTTAGTACATACCTAAAATAAAATATCAAACTACAAAAAGGTCTAATTTTACAAAGCATGACTAAAAGATAGCATCTGTCTTTATTTTACTAACCTGTTTGATATACTCAATGAGATTCGGAATACAGTTTATTTCAAATCTAAGATTTTTCAAAGGTTCAAGCCACTTGCTGAGCTCTGGAGGAAAAAAAAAAAAAAAAAAAAAGACGTAGAGTTAATCAAGTAACTTGTCAGTGCATCTATGAACATAAAATACTTGCAACAAAAATATACTTAACTTTCATAACAGGGACTAAGTTCAAGTGTGAAATTCAGAGACATACATTACAGCTGTAGCCAGTTGAAAAGCATCAACAAAAATAAGACTTCAGAACAGGTAATACACCTCATTTACATGGACAAAATTCAGCTCAAGTCAACCTGAACACTCAAATAGTTTTCATCTTATTGGTATTATTTGTAATTAAACACAGTTTATAAAAGACACTCAGGGTTCCACTGTTAGCTAAAGAAAAAACCATCAAGGACTAAAGCACACCCTCTTTAATGTACATAACAGGTTATTACAAACTGAACACAAAATTCCTAATAAATACCCAAATGGAGCCATTCTCTGTAACAGTATCACATCCTCTCTGGAAGTTCTTATAGATTAACAGTCTCTCTCTTAGTCCAGAATAACCTGAAAGTCCCAATTTTTTGAAACAAGAGATGTAAAGTTTTAAAACCCATTGTTCCTGAAAATATTTTAAAGAATGTGAAGCTTCAAAGGTTGACTAGATAGGAATTGACAACTATTCTCAGACTTATTTCATTATTTGGTTTAATAAACTACCCCCGCTTCTCATGAAACTGATGGTCAGGTGAGGAGAAAAGAAATAAAAGCATGGCTGAGGAGAGAATTAAACTAAATTTTTTTAAGAATTCCAATTTCTTTTCAGTTTTGGAATGAATTACTGGTATGTCTACATGAGTCAGAGTACAACTCTGGACATCACAGCTTCACCATTCAGGTGTCAGAATAGTCCCCAACAGACTCTGTTCCATCAGCTCCATTCCAAACAGCCTGGACCTGATCTATGAGATAAGCCAAGAAAAGTCCCGAGACACAGTTTGGAGGTCTAAAGATTTAGTAACAGGGTAACATGGACTATCCCATGCCAGTTGGTCTAGAAATACAGTCGCGGGACTACTGCCACAAAACAGTCTCAGGACCATTAGTATACACACACTCTGTAAGACTTTGACACACTATGGGGCCAGATGGGATCCAGCCAGGGGCACTGAGGGAGCTGGCGGAAGGGCTCACCGAGCCACTTCCCATCATTTACCAGCAGCCCCGGCCAACAGGGGAGGTCCCAGTTGACAGGAGGTTACAAATGTGATGTCCAACTACAAGAAAAGATGGAAGGAGGATCCAAGAAACTACAGGCCTGACAGCCTGACCTCGGTACCACAGAAGGTTATGGAGCAGAGCATCTTCAGTGCCATCACACGTCACATATAGGACAACCAGGCGATGAGGCCCAGTCAGCATGGGTTTATGAGTTAAATTCAGCTGGTGGCCAGTCACAAGGGGTGTTCCCCAGCGTTCAGTACTGGGGCCAGTTCTCTTTAACATCTTTATCAACAACCGGGACGAGGGGATTGAGGGCACCCTCAGTAAGTTTGCAGATGACACCAAGCTGAGCAGGAGTGTTGATCTGCTTGAGGGCAGGAAGGTGCTACAGAGGGATCTGGACAGGCTGGATCGATGGGCCGAGGCCACTTGTATGAGGTTCAACAAGGCCAAGCACTGGGTCCTGCACTTCGGTCACAACAAGCCCTGACAATGCTACAGGCTTGGGGAGGGGTGGCTGGGGAG
>KL278303.1:0-12937 GCA_000699545.1 Podiceps cristatus | reverse complement strand
TGTTGGTCGACAGCTGGCTGAACATGAGCCAGCAGTGTGCCCAGGTGGCCAAGGCAGCCAATGGCACCCTGGCTTGTATCAGGAATAGCGTGGCCAGCAGGAGTAGGGCAGTGATGGTCCCCCTGTACTCAGCTCTGCTGAGGCCACACCTCGAATACTGTGTTCAGTTTTAGGCCTCTCACTCCAAGAGAGACATTGAGTGCTGGAATGTGTCCAAAGAAAGACAAGGAAGCTGGTGAAGGGTCTAGAGCACAAGTCTTACATCACTGAAGGAAAAAAAAAAAGTTAAAAAGTCAGCTCAATGACTAGTTAGGCCATTTTTACTAAAATTTGCTCTCCTAAGTTATTTTCAAAACAGAAATAATTTCAAACTTCCTGTAATTATCCAAAATTCATAGTAGTTAATATTGCTTGAAAAAGAATTTAACTATAAAGAATTTCCTATTTAACTCTCATTAACAGAAAAAAAAAATTACACATTATCTCAGTGACTCAACTAATCAGATGCAGCTGGAAAAAGAATTTCATTATATATATTATCCAAACCAGATGATCGTGAAGCACCAATTACCCACATATCAAAGATTTCTTCTGTACATTCAAACAATTCAGTTGATAATGACACATACTGTACCTTGCAATTTGGTGTTATTTTCGTCTGCTTTACAAAGCTTCAGCAAAGGTGCCGAGTGCTGTTCCAGCATTTGAACATCACTGGAAGACTGAACCACCAGCAAAACAAGGATGCAGGCATAATTATAAGCAACTGACTTCTTAGACTTTGAGTCTCTGAAACAACAATAAGGATTTTCTTTAGATCTCAGCTAATACAACTGGATATGCTAGATTTTCATTCTTTGACCCCTCAAAATCTACCTACAGAACTTCTACCTTGAACAAGGACTGCCCCATAGTTATCCACCAAAAAAACCCTAAACAATTTTATCCCATGCTTTTTGAAAAGTGAAAGCTTCCTTTTACATTGACTTCGTATTTATTTCAGCATCCACAAAAGACAAGAGCAAGTCAAGCACATGAATCTTTTTCCATAACTTTGAACTATATTGTTTTAATGGTGCTGCTACCTAAAGCAGTAAAACAGTCAGTCCAGAGAAAATGACGACTGTTTTTAACACTTATAAGAACTTAAAGAATTGACATTCCCACCCCAGAGAAGTCTACAGAGCCCAGTTTCCCCAGTCAAATCTTTCACTTGTTTCACAGCCAAATCTTATGCTTGAAATAAAACTGCCTACTTACTGATTTTTGCATACAGCCAAAAGTCTGACCTATACTACAACACCTTTGTGGATGACCTACACAGATTCTGGATATTAAGTACTTGATTACAAATGACTGGCCTGATTTTCTAATTACGTTCTTCTACTTAAAAGCTGTTTTGTTCTGAAACAAAAACTTCATGATCTAGAAGAAAAAACATTTTAGATTTACTGAATTATTTCTAAAACATGGATACTTTTAAAATGTAAAACCTAAAGGACATAAATAAATGCATAAATTACCCTAAAGCTTCTTTGGAATAGTACTCCATTAAAGTAATAAGACTTTGGAGATTTTTCTCCAGGCTGAACACATGAGCCACAGCAGATCTTCCCACAGGGTTAAAGGTAATCAAGTAAAGGTTGTGAAGTGTTCCCAGCAGATCTGAATGGTCAGTCTCCTCACTGGCTGTGCACCGCTGAAAGTGGCAGAATAATTCTGAAATGCACTGTAACGTCTGTGTTGAATGCAAGAGCCACAGCGCAAAAGTATCCTCGTTGGCACCATCTGATTGGAGACCTTCCTCTTGATCCGGATCAGAGAACTGGCAGAGTGCTCTAATCAGTAAGTTCGTTGCTTCATACTCAGAAATAAAGAAAAGAAGACCCTTCTGTGACTGTGCCAGGAATCGCAATATATCTCGTATAGCCTGAAGCACACCTGGATGCGCGCCTGTCACTGGAATAGACAGCAGCAAAGTAATGCATTCCAAGAAATGGTGGCTATGAAGATACCTGAAAAAGAAAATGAACAGGAAAATCATCAGCAATATTACAGTCATCTGTCAACACTGCATAACCACATTATCATAGAATCACACCTCCCAGCTTCAGTACTCACTGCTTTGTAGATTATGAGAAATAACTAATTATGAAGTAGTACAAAATTTTAAGATTACAAAGCATAACTGCTGTAATAGTTACAGGAAATAAATCCCCAATGTTCTGATCTCAAAAAAAAAAAAAAAATCCAAAATTAAAAAAAATCACTGTATCTACAAAGTAACACTTTATATTTTATTAAGTTTGCTGTATCTGAAGCACTATCAATGCTGTGTTAAATGTTTTAAATGTGCTAAGAAATCAATCATTATAGCATATATAAGAGGTGATTTGAAGACTCTTTGCATACAGATACTTATATTCCACCATGACCTACACCGCTACTATGAAAGAAACCTGTTAGCATTTAGAGAAATACTTAGCATTTAGAGAAATTAGCATTTAGAGAAATACTTTCTAGACAGAAACTTGCTAACAGAGAAATATCCCATGGGATCCTTTCACTGGCTGAAGGCAGGCAGGCCTCAGCGACTCTGCCCGTGCTGTGAAATTGTGAGCTACGCTGATGCAACTGCACAACTTCTAACCGAAGCTGGCTTGTATCTCGCCACCTCGGCATACAGAGGTATTCCAGACTTGCCTTATCCATGTGCACAGCTGGGTTCCAAGATGACAAAGGGAAAACACTCTAGATCTGTAACAATTTTCAAATATGCACTTGTACAGCACCTAGCACAACTGGCCAGGATCTCTGAATGCCACTGAAGTGCCAGCACAGTACCAGAAATAACAAGAGTTCACTTCTTGTTACATGCATGCTAAGTTGATTGAAAAACAAGAAGATAACAGCTACATAAACTAGCAAACTCTCACAGACTTTACAAGCACAATGCAGAATCCTCCAATAAAGTACAAAGTGAAACATCTAAAAAAGTGTGCCAACAAGGTCATCCTTAAAAAATATCTACATCAAGCTGGAGGAAATACGTTCTAGAAAGTGAATTTGCAACTGCCATACCTAAACAGGACAGGGTAAGGATCATCCCTTTCTGGTGGGCCTGTAATGCGTGCCATGGTTGGGAAAGATTTCACGGGTGGCTGAATCATTGTATGAGGAGCAGTTTCCATCAAATGGAAGATTTCTTCAAGAAGACTAACAAGTTTTTCCATCTCTCCTTCGCTTATATTAGAAGATTCCAAAAGATGATCCATGTCCATAGGAGCCTCCACATCATTCTCATATTCTTGGTTGGTTCTTTCAAGCGCTGCCAAGTCTTGGTCCTGTTCTGGCTCCGTGTGATTAGGAAGAGAAGGAGTGTTCTCTGCTAACTGATCAACCACCTTTTTAATATCTGATAGAATCTCATAGAAGTGACATTTCTGAAGAATTGCAGAACCAGCAGTAACTACTCTTACGGTCTGATCTAACAGTATGAGTTCCAGGAGTTTCTGATAACCGCTTTTTTCATGTACATCTACACCACCTCTTAGAAACATTTCCATTCCCTCAGTCATGCTAATAACACTATCCAAAGCTTTAAAAGCATTAAGTTTAAGGGAGGATGATACATGATCTGCAAACAAAAGTTCAAATAACACATTAATAACTCCTGCCTGCAAGAGTGCCATTATTCCTTGAGTCCCACACTCTCCTAACGACGATACCAGTTTTGTCCCAGCTTTGAGCTGTCGGACATTCAAAGCAATGGGCTGTTTGAGAGCTACCTGAAGGTTTAAAGCTTGCAGGGTCCAGTCTACTAGCTGGGTAATATAGTCTTGCTTTGTGTCTTTCACCTGCAGGTAGCTCAACCCTTTTACTATTAAACTCGGAACTTCTTCTAGTGCAGTGACCCACTTTGCACCCCTTTCCTCTTGATATAATTCCAGTAGTTCAGTTAATTTAACTGAGGCTTCCACTGCCCCGGAATTTTCTTTCTCAGGGTCTTGGTCCTTTATTTTACCAACTTCATTTTCAAATACAGTCTTGTAAGGGCAGCTGAAGTATAACAGAGGTCCAAGCTCCCTTTCAAAAGGTTCGTATGTCACAGGAGGCACAGATGCCAGATCCTCGGGTGTGTATTCAATATCAAAGCTTGGATATTTAAATGTTTCACGTTCCAGATCAGCAATTCCATCTTCATCACTTGAAATCTGCTCATATCCATCATCTCCTAAAAAGATTAAGATTCAGTTATGAAAAAATGATTTATGAAGAAACCAGTTCATAACTGCAGAGAATCTGCACAAAATAAAATAGTAGTAATTTAATATAAATATTACTGGTTAGAGAACAATCATACAGTAACATACAGAAAGCTTTCTCTCTCTAGATATAAGTGAAAGCCCCAGCTGACAGACTTTTTATGTAATGGAGACATTTAAAAGAACATGTAAAGCAAAAAAGTTTACCCGGGGTACACATTTCCACAAGAACATTTTCCAGTTTTCTTCCTATGATGGTATCTATCATAAAACTTCTAGCCTGAAATTTTCACAGGCACAGGCGGGAACTTTAAGTAATACAAGAAGATAACTACTGACTTGATGTAATAAACAACTTAACTTGATTTTTAATCAAGAAATAAGTTTCCTTCACCACTTTCTTACCTTTTTAAACAAAACGGGTAACAAAATCAAATGTTCATTCTCACCTATGAAAGCTGTACCTATTTTCCTCTATTTGTAGAAAGTAACAGGAAGGTTTACTAAAAAAGAATAAATATTCCACAGCAAAATACTGATCTCCAGAGATGTGAGAACCATAAATAGGACAGGCGATGGTGCAATGACCAAGGGAAAAAGATCCAGTTCTCTTTGCACGAAGTCATCATAATGGTACTGACATCAAAATTTCATCAACCTTATTGTTTTTTAATTTGTTACTTCACTTACCTTCACCTTCTTCCTCCTCTTCACCCTCTTCTTCATCTTCATCTTCCTCCTCCTCCTCTTCCTCTTCTTCATCAGCAATACTCTCTACTGTATGCCCATCATCATCATCCTCATCCTCCTCCTCCTCAACATCCACATCATCTTCATCTTCTCCTTCTTCTGGTTGATCTTCCTCTACTTCTCCATCATCAGAATACTGGCTTTCTTGATGAATGGATGTTCGATCAGGAGAAATGGGCTCGAAGTAATCCTCCCTATGGTCCACATCTTCTTTTTCCCCAACCACTAGAAATAAATACAAAGTTTAAGAAATAAAAGTATTTCTCTGAAATCCAATGCTCAACAATATAGAATCATAGAATTGCTAAGGTTGGAAAGGACCTTTAAGATCATCAAGACCAACGGTTAACCTAGCACTGCCAAGTCCACCGCTAAACCCGGTCCCTAAGCTCTGCATCTACACATCTTTTAAATACCTCCAGACACGGTGACTCCACCACTTCCCTGGGCAGCCTCTTCCAGTACCTGACAACCCTTTCAGGGAAGAAACTTTCCTAACAACCAATCAAAACCTCCCCTGGTGCAACTTGAGGCCATTTCCTCTTGTCCTATCACCTGTTACTAGGGAGAAGAGACCCACTCCCACCTCTCTACAACCTCCTTTCAGGTAGTTGCAGAGAGCGATAAGGTCTCCCCTCAGCTTCCTCTTCTCCAGACTGAACACCCCCAGCTCCCTCCTCACAGCACTTGTGCTCCAGACCCTTCACCAGCTTCATTGCCCGTCTCTGGACACGCTCCAGCACCTCAGTGTCCGTCCTTTGCTGAGGGGCCCAAAACCGAACACAGCATTCGAGGTGCGGCCTCACCAGTGCGGAATACAGGGGAACGATCACTGCCCTGGTCCTGCTGGCCACACTATTCCTGATACAAGCCAGGGTGCCGTTGGCTGCCTTGGCCACCTGGGCACACTGCTGGCTCATGTTCAGGACCAACACCCCCAGGTCCTTTTCTGCCTGGCAGCTTCCCAGCCACTCCTCCCCAAGCCTGTAGCATTGCCGGGGGTTGTTGTGACCCAAGTGCAGGACCCAGTGCTTGGCCTTGTTGACCCTATACAAGAGTGGCCTCAGCCCATCGATCCAGCCTGTCCAGATCCCTCTGTAGCACCTTCCTGCCCTCAAGCAGACCAACACTCCTGCCCAGCTTGTTGTTGTCTGCAAACTTACTGAGGGTGCCCTCAATCCCCTCATCCTGGTTGTTGATAAAGATATTAAACAGAACTGGCCCCAGTACTGAGCCCTGGGGAACACCACTTGCAACCAGCCACCAGCTGAATTTAACTCCATTCAACACAACTCTTTGGGCCTGGCCATCCAGGCAGTTGTTTACCCAGCTAAGAGTTTGCCTGCCCAAGCCATGAGCAGCCATTTTCTCCAGGAGGATGCTGTGGGAAATGCTGTCAAAGGCTTTACTAAAGGCTAGGAAGAAAACATCCACAGACTTTCCCTTATCCACTACGTGGGTCACCTTGTCATAGGAGGAGATCAGGTTGGTCAAGCAGGACCTGTCTATCATAAACCCATGCTGACTGGGCCTCATCGCCTGGCTGTCCTGTACAGGCCATGTGACGGTACTCAAGATGCTCTGCTCCATAACCTTCCCTGGCACCGAGGTCAGGCTGTCAGGCCTGTAGTTCCCCGGATCCTCTTTCCGGCTCTTCTGTAGATGGGCATCACATTTGCTAACTCCAGTCAACTGGGACCTCCCCTGTTGGCCAGGGTGGCTGATAAATGATGGAAAGTGGCTTGCAGACTTGTGTGTGTCTAAGTGGTGTAGTAGGTTGCTAACCGTTTCCCATTGGATTATGAGGGCTGCATTCTGCTCCCCATCCCTCTTTTCCAGCTCAGGGGGCTGGGTACTGGAGAACAACTTCCCTTACTACCAAAGACTGAGGCAAAGAAGGCATTAAGTACCTCAGCTTTTGTCACAATGTTTCCCCCCGCATCCAATAAAGGATGGAGATTCTCCTTAGCCCTCCTTTTGTTGCTAATGTATTTACAGAAACATTTTTATTGTCTTTTACAGCAGTTTTATAGTCTTTTATACCTGTATATATGATTTAGAATTTTGCATTACGCATAGTAGAGATACAAAAAAGGGATCTTGAAGAAAATCTTCAGGTAATTTGACTGAACACAAGGAACAATCACGTAGTTCAGTAAGACTATAAAGAAACATGTAAAGAGTTCTTGACACTTTTAACCCATACGTAGACCAGAGAACTTGGCAGATACTGCAGAGGGATGGAGGAAAAGGATAATGAACACCAGAATCAACAGAGCATTTATATAAAATATGAGCAGCATGTTCAAGCAGTGTATTGGTCAACAGCTGATATTCTCAAATCTACTAACTTTTAAACTGATACGGTTTAATATAGCAAACAGATTTTTTTTCACATCTCCTTCCTAAAACTGAATCCATCCGGGAGTAATAGCAGACAGGAAACTTCACGCGGGGCAGGAACACAGAATTCTGCCTCCACTAAGCAGTGATGCACAGCAGATAAAGCACAGTCTGTTGTTCTACCTGACACTGGCATAGGTTCATCCTCATCATCATCAGGAGGAGGAGGGCCTGGAGGTGTCCTTGGTCCCCTAGGTTGTGGTCTTGGAGGGCTGCCATTGAACTGGTCTTCTTTCTCTCCATCAACTATATTTATCAAGAAAATAAAAACTTGCCTTTAATGGAATCACGGGAAGAGAAGCAGGAAATTTTAGTTTTTCAGTGCCAGTTTTCACTAGGGAACACCTTCATTTCCCAGCTGTTATTTAATCTGTATTCTGCATCTGCAGTCTGAGGCAGTTTTCTGAAGTCACTTTTGGTGTAAACAAGAACTATATCAATAAGCAAGCTCATTAACACTATTGATTTTTTAAAAATATAATAGTGGGTTAAAATTAACATGGGTAATTGCAATTCTGGGCTTTGACATTAGCAATACTATAACTCTACCAATAATATCCAAGTTACTCTAAAAAACAGTTGATTAAAATGTCAACTTTTTTTAACAGTTTACAACTGCTTTTTAGCAGACAGTGTTCAAATTTTGCAATGCAATAGCAGTTCTAATTTTAAATCTAAAACCAAAATTGAAGCAGAAACTTGATCATGGATTCTATTGATGGCCATTCTAACACCAATGCAAAGCACACACTCTTCTGTGATGTACTTTAACTTTACATACAAGTCAAAGGAAAGTTAATTATGACTGCGAAATTTTCTTGTTATGATTTTAATACTATTCTAATAACTTTTTTTGAGATTTCAATCATCTAAACTTTAACGAGTTCACACAAATTAAACTGCATTTTGACCATCAGAAGTAATTAGCAATAGATCAAGTAACCCACTCTCAAAAAAGCACTAGACAAGATTTTTATTTAAAACCATTCAATAGAAACCTAAAAGAAAATAGAAAACTAAACAACAAAGACAAAGCTAGAAAAATAAATTGAAATCTAAAATGTGAAAGAACTGGGTTTTTTTCAGATGGGATACTATAATAGTGATAAAAACAAACAAACAAAAAACCAAAAACAAACAAAAAAACCACACCACACTGTCTTCTCACAAGGCTTACCATGTTTCGTGTTTCTTTTCAAACCAGGCTGTTGCTGGGGAGGTGGGGGTGGAGGTGGGGGTGGAGGAGGTGACTCTCTCTCATGACTTATTACTCTGTCTACTGAGCCATATATTGCCAAAGTCAGACAGTTGTACCATCCTCTCAGAACCAATCCATCCGTATTGACCTGTTTTTGGGTTTTTGGTTTTTTTAAAAAACAAAATAAAACAAACAAAAAAAAGGCACTTAAAACCAACACAAGACAACTTTGGAAAATTTATTTTATTTTAGTATCACCATACCAGTATCTGCATAAAAACAAGAAAGGAGAACTAAACATTAAAGTATCTCTCACTTCGAAAATGAGAAACCTTCAGATATGTCAATCATTATAACTAATAAATAATCATTCTCTAAAAGCATAAAAGCATTCACTTCCTTGCAATAGATTGTCTAATCTACTACAGCCTATTAACGAAGAAAAACAAAACAAAAAAAAAAAAAAACAAAAAAAAAACAAAAAAAAAACAAAAACAAAAAAAAAAAACACACACACCAAAAACACAAAACCCACACAACAACACATTATCATGGGTCACACACACGCACACTGATCTGAATGAAATAAACCCAAACAGAACTGAAAATGATGTGTTTAGCTGTGGTCTGCAGCCGTAACATTCTGATTTACTCCTAAATTGTGGATATTTCTGTTGGTAATCTCCATAGGAATTGGTAATCTCCATAGGAATTGTCAAGCAATCAAATCTTCTACAACTCATGCCATTATAGACACAGACTCTAAAGTAATGAGTGTCTGAGCTACATGCAGGTTTTAGAATAACATCTTAAACAACAGATGCTTTAAACCGTGCTAACACACCACACGCAATCGTATTTATACCTAAATAAAGAGGAGGTTTAAGTCACATGGCATTACCTTTGCATTGGGCCTGAAAATAATTGAAGTGTTTTCATCATATTCAAGGCTGTTAAATAAAATATACAAAGTTACTTTTCCGTTAATATAAACTGATTACAGAAATGAAACATAGCAGTACTAAGCATATAAGCCAATAATAAAACACTGAACAAATACATGCTCTGAAAAAGAAGAGTGCAAAATCACTTCTTTCTGCAAGATACTTTTCATTAATATATATGGGCTCTGTACGTTCAGAAATAACAGAATCTTTTCTTCTTTTAAGCATGAACCTCTGTCCTCCCACATAGATTGGACATAGATTGGAGGAAAAGGGCAAGAACACAAACTAGCAAAAAACAGTCCAAAGATGAAAATCATGAGACATTCAGGTTTTCTATTGTGCATTTTCTGCGCTAAAAAATTCTCAGGAAGAAAAGGTAGATAATGAAGTCATGCACTCATCTTGAAAGTACTTACCTCCCCAGCCTATCAAAAACAGGGGCACTTGGCTTGCTGACATTGTTGAAAAACAAGTCCAGTTGAAAAGTATGTGGAGATGTCTCTCTGGAAACCAAACAAAAG
Organism: Podiceps cristatus; assembly: GCA_000699545.1. NCBI lineage: Eukaryota > Metazoa > Chordata > Aves > Podicipediformes > Podicipedidae > Podiceps > Podiceps cristatus. The sequence continues at coordinate 2,853 of KL278303.1, read as the reverse complement.
TAAAAATTAAATCTGTTGAGCTCCTTATCAGAGTAAGTAGGACTAACAAAGGGAAAAAAAACCCCACTTTAAAATATACTGTTTAAGCAATTCCCCAAAATAATTACAAGTTCAGACGACACATAAATGCATTTTGCCTTTTTTATAGAGGAGGTTCTATTGACATGTACAAGTTCAAGAAAAAAAATCACAGGAAGGTGTTCCTGACTCAGATACCTAGTATCTTTAACTTACCCATAAGCCCTATTGTCAGGCAAACTGGTGTGAGCTCTCACTCCTGGAGGAATAACGCGTACTTCATTTATGTAAACCACACACGGAAAACGAACTACATCTATATTGGTACTTTGCTACAAAACAAAGAATAAAGAAAGTCTAAGAAATGCAAAATGCAAACAATATAATGTACATAATTCTTTATTAACCAAATTAAGCTTGCAATCCTAATAATTACAAAATTCAATTCTGTAAAATGCTAAACACTTTCAGACAGAAAAGGTTGGTTTTTTTTTTTAATAGTCTTCTGGCACTTTTCGTATAGTTAATGTTATATTTTATAGAAAGTGTTACTGGTATATTTACATAATTGACTCCATTTATTTGCGAGAATCTTTTAAACAGTAACAGCTTTTTTTCCTCTAACAAGGTATGTTGGTAAAGGTAAAAACTGGAACTTAAATTATTAAAAAAAGACCGATTGTATGGTCCCCTTTCAATAAAACATATCAAGTTTATAATTAAAGAAAAAAGAAAATGTGTTTTCATTTTAAACATTATCAAATGTTATATTTCAAATGTAATATTAGAAATTATAACAATACTATAAATCTGTTCTACTAGACCTGTAGAAAAATTCTGTATGATGGTCATTTCCCCAATTTTGCAACAACATCTGAAAAACTTTTGCAAATAACATTTCTGTTTACCACGCAGAAATAGCAAGTGTAAAGAATTCTTATGCTTCTGCACTCCTAAAAGGAGTTTGAGCAAACTAGGAAGTAACCATAAAGTCACAGTGATGTCCCATGTAGCAGCCACCAAACAAGTAATGCTGGAAGTCTCCTCTCGCTATATGTACTATATTAGGTCTTATTATATTTATGTAGCATCTCTATTATGTATACACTCACAAAATACTACACATACATCACCTATGTGTCCAACTGTAAGCATATAAAGACTTTTTAAACAGAAGCTCAGAACCACATTTCTCACTGAATGTTTCCAATTACCAAACTGAATTAGCAGACTGCTAGGAACAGACAAAAACAAACAGTTGATATAAGCATCTACCAACATAAGTAAAAAATGAAAGTTAAAAACCAATCAGATCTGCATTCAAGTTATGTAACTTTCACCACAGTCAGAAAGCAAACGGAACTCCAAAATTACCAGCATAAAGCAGGAAAGTACTAAGATTTTCAGAAAGATTATAAAGAAAGAAATAGATGCAAGTAAAGTTTTAAAAAGCGTAGTTAAGCGTGTGCTTTTGAGCACATATTACTGTCATCTAATAAGAAACGTATGCATACTTCTTTCAGCATACAAATGCAACATCTCTCCCTACGGACTGCCGTAACACAGGCAAGAGGGTAGAACAAAAGGAACGCCGCTGTGACAGGGAACATAGCTTTATGAACAGGAATGGGGGGACTGCCGCCTGCAAGGAGCGGGGGCTGTGGGAGCTCTTTGCTTGGCCTTTACAAAAGGTGTATATGTGTCACATGGGAGACTCAGACTTCTGGTGGAAGGGCCACCGCCCAAAGAGACAGGGTGGCAAGTGAATCCAATCCACCTTCCCTCCAAAACATTAAAAAAACCAAACCTACATCAGAACTGCTCAACATATGTTAAACTGCATAATTTTATTAGAAAACTCAGCAGTACTTTTCAAGAACTGCAAGTTCCGAGCTAAGACTGATGATCCGTTTAGCTGAAGAATGAGCATAACAAAAAAAGTGTTTCTGCAACACGCAAAATACATTTAGGGTTTTTGTTTAGTAAAAAGTGGTCACATGTGGTGCAGCGGCATGGAAAATGTCACAGTCAAAAATAAAAGTGCTAGGAAACACTATATGTGATTAAAAACATTCAATTAGAGAACATACTGTCCTGGAGAGGCACAGGAACAGCTAGTGTTTCCTACCCAGGGGAAAAGCGGTGGCTAGCATTTCCTACCTAGGGGAAAAGCGGTGGCTAGCATTTCCTGCCCAATACAGTCTTAAATAGCAGAACTGAAAATACATTTGGGTCTCCCTGATCCTGGCAGCTAGAAAGGACTCCAGAATAACTTCCCATTTGTTTTTAATTGCAGCATGAGCTCAAAATACTTCATTTTCTTTCTCTAATGCCTGCCCATGACCATAGTTAAGATATTCTATGATTCTATAACATCTTTCTCATGTTATGCTACACTTTTCATTTTGCCCTGACAGTTCCTTTTTTCCTCCCTGAACAGCACCAACAGGCTGAGCCCTGGGCAAACCCGCTGCAACACAAGCGGCTGCAAGGATGCTCAGGATCCCAACCGCTTCAAAATGGAATATTTGCACGATCTCCCAATGCTAAAGCAAGCTTGAAATATTCATTTTGTGCACGATACACGCAGGCTGCATAGATCTAAGGGCACATCTCACATGCACATAAATACCCTTCCTCCTCATTAGCTATAGAAAAGAATTTGGGATCTCAGAAGCAGCCGGGTATGCCCCTCTCCCTGACTTCCTCTCTTACGGGCTTCCCGAATCAGTTTTACCCGCTTAGTTTCCCGTTAGCCTCTCCTCCCCGTTACCTCTACACCTTCGCTCCTTTCCCACTGCCGCACCCTCCCGCAGCTCCCTGCCGGCGGCCCCC
>KL278302.1:3414-15708 GCA_000699545.1 Podiceps cristatus | reverse complement strand
GGTGGGAGGAGGTTAAATAGGGTCATAAAGCCATGAGGAGATACTGAGGTACTTCTCACCTGTTCTGACAAGAAATCCCCCTTCCACAAGACAGTTCCAACTCCTTGAAACCAGAAGTGTGTTTATTCTCAAACAGCACAATAAAAGAAACACCATTTCTTGTTTCCTGCAGACATTAATGTTTCCCAACGATTAGCAAAGACACTGAAATCTCTGAGTGCTCAACCTGGCCCTTTTCCAAAGGGATGAGTATGACTCTCTCCCACTTCAGCCTGATGAGGAAGGAGTCGGAAATCCTGTGGCAGGGATCACACCCCCACCTTTTCCCTCTCTCAGGGGCTGAGGACCATTTTAGCATCTCAGTTTAGTGCTTTTCACAAATAACTGATGAGTACACGGTGGCTGCACAAAGCAGGAGGGGATTACCCAACCTGGAAGGGTTGTGCAACACCACCTGCGACCACAGCGGTCAGCAGTGGAAACCAGAGGCCAACGGAGGAAAGGGCAAGTGCTCTGAACTCAGGCATTCATCTCCCGACCCACATGTGACAGGACACACTGTGACCTGCTCAGAACAACCTGGAACAAGGGCAAAGCCCAGCTGGGATCCTCAGCGGTGTCTGGAGGGAACAGCAAGCAGCACAGCCCTCTCTCAGCAGTTCTGGGCCTGGAAGGAAGGGCTGGCTATGTCAGCAATTGGCCCCGACTCGATCATTTTCAGCAGCCAGTTCCTCTCAGGGGTGACACTGTGCTGAAAGAGCTGCAGGGACAGGGGAGGCAAAGTTATCCATTATTCCTTAGAGTGCCCCTCATCCTGCCCAAAATGCACTGGATTCTGCCCAATCCAGCTTTGCCTGCAGCCCTTTGCAGGGCTTCCACTGCACAGGACCCTCACCACCGAGCTAGGCCAGGTAAAAGGCACCCTGAGGTGCCAGTGTCTGTGCCCAAGCTGCCCTCTGAGAACAAAGCACGTCCCGACACATCCCCTCGGCGTGTGCCATGGTTGACAGGCAGGAACGCCCATGGGTAACACCAGCGATGGCTCCCAGACCTCTCAGCTGCTTGACTCCCGGCTTTGCCAGGTAGGTTCTCCTCTGGAGAACACCCTAGTTTGAAGGGGAGGCATTTTATACCTCTTTTTTTCTGAGTGACCTATATGGTAATAATGGATTGGCATAGTATTGTCATGGTTGCCAGGGTAACCAGAGCCTGCAATATTGACCCCTTGGCATGTATGGAGGGCTAAGTCCAAAGCAATGATTCCGGCGGTGGCATATCTCTGGGAAGGGAAAAGAGAGAACATCTGTTTAGGATTTCAAAGTCATATTTTTATAAATCTGTCACCAGCAAAACCTTCGAAGCTGAGACCAGTAGCTTCTTCCACACACAATATAGCAAAAAAAAAAAAAAAAAAAAAAGTAAATACAACAGGATAGGTGCAAGAACAGCACTCCCAAAACTCAAACAAGGAGCATTTTATGAAAAAGTGCTGCAGAAGATGAGGGCTCATGAACATGCAAGCTCTGGGTTGATAGAACAAGAGTTCCATGGAAATTAAAAAGCTTTGAATGGAAACAATCAGCACACTTTTTAACGAATACATGTCCATGACAGAGCCTATACAAGGTCTCTGCATCTCTGTCTTTTCCATGAGCCTCTTTGTGTGTATTCCCCGCTGGCAGCCCTTGTGTGAAACCTCACTTTAATCCACGCATTAAATTCCTGTCCCTGGCCTGCGTGCTACGCAGCTGCCTTCTGCTCACGTAAAGCTAACATGGCCACGTACAAAATCAAACACTGCCTTAAAAGCCTTGTGACTGAGCCGCACGGCCACCGTGCTTGCGAGCAGCTGAACAGGCTCTCTGGTCCCCCAAGCCTAACCGAGCACTTCGCGCTCCTCGCCTGGGTTGTCCCACTTTGCACTTTTCAAACGTTTTAGCAGGGAAATGTACTTTTTTTACAGCATTGCTTCAGCAGTCAGGGACTTGGCATCTAACCTCAGCCCCAGCTGAGAGTCAGTGCATGACATTGGACAAGGTTATTTTACTACACCAGGCCTTCAACTTCTCCTACATTTGTTGCAGATTATAAACATCCTGGTAGTGCCTGGCAGGCTTAAAGTTAATTAAAGATTGCACAGTACCTTCACAAAGATCATCAGGACCAAAGACAAAGTATCATTAGATTCATTAATGAAATAATCCTCCATCATGCAGTGAAGGGGAAATCTGTGTTCCAGAAGCAGTGGGCAGAACAGCCAGCCTCAGGCCAGAGATCTGTGAGAATGGAGTGTTTTAAGGAATGCCAACCAAAATTCCTCCTATTTTACACTGGCTGATTATTAGTAATGGTCTTCAGACAGGGAAAGCACAGAAATACGTATGAAAGGGCTTATACAGCACAGCTGCTCATCACCAGGTTTTCTGAGGTCTAGAACTATGGGCAGAAATATAACTCTATATAGGGATTTGAATGCAAAATGGCAAGGGGCGATGGGGCAGACTGGGACGAGAATAACACTGCAGTGCTGTGACGGGTGGGGAAAAGTTTTCCCTTTTTGGGCAGGAGCAAGGCTCCAAACCTGAAGCACCATGCTATGGGACTGCCTTTACTAGGGGAAGGGACTAGCTAATCTAATGAAAAGGGTTTCCTTCCCCTTGCGTGGCACTGAAGCAACAAGGTGTAAGGGAAGACACGAAACACGGATGCTGATCTGTCTGCTCTCTGTCATACCTCACTTGATGCATTCAGCTGCAGCAGTTTGTACGTCGCTTCATAGATGAAATACGGGTTGAGAATTCATAACTGATGGACCTTCCTGTTCCATGCCCGGGGGGCTGGAGCCAAACCCCCGCTTTTGTCTGTAGGAGAAAGGCAGAGAGATACTTAAGGCATGGTCATGCACCCCGGGCAGTGCCACGATAAACATCCCTGAGTTAGCTGTGGTCTACTGTTCTGGCTGGGTGCTCGGAAGGACTCGGGAGAGTTTGGAGGAGCAAAGGATCTTCTGGTCTTTCCCGCTCATTCCCATACACCTGTCTCCAATGTGGCTGAGATTGGGGTCTTTCTAATTAGTGTAAAATACGGTCTCAGGTGCATTATGCAGCTCATTAAATATTTGAAAGATACATGATTATTAGAGCTATTGAATATGTCACTACAAATAACCTGGTTTCAACCTTCCCTCATTAAAGACATCTCACCTTATTCCTTGTTTTCAGCAATATTTCCCTCAGCCAGAGGAAATCCAGGGGCTTGAATGGGACAAACACCATCAGTGTGTTGTTGTCGTTGTTTTCCAGAGGGTGGGACAGAGCTAATTCAGGGAAGAAGAGGAGGATGCTGATTCTCTCGCCCACATCTTTCTTGTGTTCTTCTACTGGAGCACCATTTAATTTGAGAATCAAAGCTGTAAGGGCAGGATTTGTCCAGCTTCAGTATCACTTGTTCCCAGCCATGGAAGCAGCTGTGCGCTGTCACATACACGACTGGCCACGTGAGCTCACTCGAGGGCACCGACACGCATTATGGCCCAAACCGTCACCCTGGTTCCATGGGATGGGGCACCTCACACAGATACACCAATAGTGCCCCCCTTGTAACAAAAAGGCAAACAGAGGTGACAGACAACCACTATCTTTTGGATAGGGAAGTGAGACATGGAGAAATTAAATTACTTTCTCAAGTCAAAGTAAAAACACTGGGGTGGCCTGCCACTCCACCGAGCTGGAAGTGGCTATCCAGCTCCCAGGTAGAACATCTGTGACTGAGTAGAACAGATTCTGGCTCCTGCAGTGCCTGTGCTTGGCCATGAACTGCAAGAAAGTTATTTGATTACCTGAGCTGATGGGTATTAGATGTTATGTTTGCCAGGCAAGAAAGTCACTTGCACATTATCTCTCCTCGGTCTCTGCTTAATTGTTAAGGCTGTAGTAAGGATTTTGTGCCTTATGACAACGTGATGAGAGTCAATCATTTTCCCAAAGCGTTGACCGTGGATGGGGTAACCGTTGCTGACCACAATACACCTTTGGCACCATAGGCTGGCAAAAGAATAGATTGCAAGAGATTAAGTCCTTGTCTGACAAGTGTCTACACCAGGTTGGATCAGCATCCTCTGAGGGCCTTTTTGATGTTCCCAGGTAACTCCTGGGGTGGCATCAGAGGAGTGAAGCCCTGACTAGTAGGACTCCAGCTGTATCCATCAACATGCCAGTAAAATTGTGAGGGATCTCTAGTTGGCCAGAGGACACAAGACGCTGAAGAAATGGAGAGGAAGTCAAATGTGGATACTCAGCAGACCAGTAACTAGGAGGGTGAAGCTCTGCTTAAGGCATGCAGTATACTGTAGAGAGGAACAATGAGAGGCCACAGAAAAATTCCTCTAATGAATTAGGTGAAATAAGAAGAGCCCAAATGGAAGTGTTTGCTAACAGTCTACTTCGCTTTCTGCTCTCCCTGAATGTGGGTAGGAAGCACTGAGAGAGGCACCCAGCTCCAGCCCCCCGACTGTCACACTTGGGATGGAGTCAGAGTAAGAGAAAATAGATGGGATGGGGCAATACTGAGAACGGAGATCAGGGTATGACAGAAGTTAAAGGGAGGGAGCTGGGATCTAGCAGCTTAAATTCATCAGTACGAGAGCTGCTTGAAAAGGTGTATTTAAAAGGGAGAGAAAGGGAAACCTACTGAGAGAGGAGATGATCAGTGACAGGAGTGAGAGGCAGAGAGGGCTGTGAAGTTGAGCACTAAGAGAGAGAACTTGGAGTTGCTGCAGAAACCAGGGCTGCTCCCCCAACATCCATCTCCAGCCCAGCCTCATGCTGGGCAAAGGATCCAGGCAACTCCTGCTGCAGAAGAAGCTGCAATGTGGTAAAAGCGGAGAGAACTGGAAGACAAGAAGTTGAAGAGTCATTTTCAGGGTAAAAATGTGGCCCTGCCACTGCCAACTGTCCAATTTGCTTTTTTTCTTCTGCTCTAAAGATATAGGTTTCATCCTTTCATAAAGTTCCAGGCCACTTTACATGGGAGAGCCTGCTCAAACACCTTTCTTGTCACATCCATCTGCCCAACCTTGTCCAAACTGAGGCATTTTCCCACATAAAAGACATGCACTTTACGATCAGTGCTACCAGCAACTGAAACTGGGCTGTAGTACCTTACAGTGAAAAAGGTCAAAGGCACTGACCTACTCCGTATCTTCTCTCCGTTGGCATTTGGTAACTTCCACGATGGTTCCTGCTCCACCCACAACAGCATTGTCGTCAGCCTTCGTCTTTGCATCCCTCCTGGCACAGCTACAGCCCGGGGTTAAAGCACTACCCTCTTCCTCTATCCCCACAATTGTGGGTTATGACCTTTTCTCAAAGGCATGCAATCCCGTCGCCCCAGATTTCCCCTGGTGTACCCCGGTGCCCAGCTGTACTTCCATCTCCTCTGCAGCACTCAAGGCTGCCCCGTACGGGGGAGGCTCTCCAGCTGCACAGTGTCTGTTCAAGACGTGACGATGCTGAGGGAAGAGCATTGCAATACCTGAGCTCTGCCGCCTGAAAGGCAGTTTATGGAACCACAGAACTTTTTCAAAGTCTCTTATAAAATGTCTGTCCATGAGTATAAGGATTTGCTGGTCAGGAAAGACTTCCAGTGAGACTCAAACCTACCAGGAGAGATTTGGAGAGGCAGCAGTGCAGGGAGGAGTGGAGCAGTCACAGCAGTATCAGACACAAGGACTAGGGCAGCTGAAGCAGGCTGCATAATGAAGAGCTTTGGAAAGCTTCTGAGCTATCCTGAAGTACTTCCCAGAAATGAGCCATGTCTTTTAAACACAGTCCTTACTGCTTTTTCTAATCCACCTTCTGAGCAGCAGTAACAGCAAAATCTCATTTCCCTTCAGTTCTGGCTTCCCAGTTCATCTCTCTTTTTGGTCATTCCTCTTTTTGTACATGTTTGGGGAGGGCTTATTCAGCCTTTCATTGTTTATCCACGGGAGGAGAGAGGGGCAGAATTCCAGTTACGTTTCCAATTTCATTTTTTCATTCATTTCTTGACAAAGCTCATGACACCCATGACAAAGCCTCACTGCACACTAATCAGTTCAACAGCACATCTTTTCGTCTCTGATTTCCTTCAGAGGACACTTTACACATGCATCTCCATTGCATCATTCTGATGGCCTGTTGCCTCACTTGTAATGGTGTCAAGATGCCATTGTGCAACAGTTAGCTGAACTTATCTCTATTTCTTTCTCTGTGTGTCTGCACATAAACCCCAGGCTGCCAGTCTCCACCCATTAGAAGCCACTGAAACACTGAGTCATCTCTCAGATTCCCCAAATAAATAAGACATGGCTATCAAATCTTCCAAGAAAAGGCTTTCTCAACACAAAGTGTGTCTGGCAAGCACCGAGATGCTTCCTGTGACTAAAACAAGGTTCATTTTCTACTAGCCCTTCCTACAGGCTCTCAGACTGTGGCCTGAGAATTGGTGATAGTTCAGGAGGTCTCTTAAAGAGGTCTACAAATGTAGGGTTTTGAGCTCCTGACCATGTTGTCCCGTCTTCCAGCTCCTGACCACTTTTGTCCCATGAACAGCAGCCCCTGCCCCCCAAGAGCACATAAAGGGCTCCTTTACACAAAGGAATTTAGGTGGAAAGAGTTCTCTGGAGAACTAATGCCAAAGTTAAGCTGTTCAGGACCTTGAATAGCTTGAGTTTTAGAAAATCGTTGGCCTCAGGTAAGCCTCACTGATTTCTCCAGGTAGAGAGGGGCAATGAGTAGCACTGGGGGATGTCCTGAAGGCACTCTGGAAGTGACCATCACCCAGGACTCTCTGCTGCAGCCTGGCTAAGGCACCTTCAAGCTCACTGACGCTGTTTCATCCTGCTGCTTCTCTGGCTGCCCTGCCCTCAGGTCACTGCCAGGCAGAGCAGAGTCCTCCAAGTCCCCAAGGATTTGCACCTTACCAGGGGAGCTGTTTCTCATCCAGGTTTTATCCTGGGAGGGTGGTTGCCTCTTCTTTCCACAACACTGAATTATCCCCCACCTCTAACCCAGATCACAATAGCACTGAGGTGGGAAAAGGGGAGAAGAAAAGGTGACTTACACAACGTGACTTTCATGTGAGCTCGTCAGAGTAGCCCAGGCTCTGCACGCACAGACCTGCGGAAGGCAACGGAGAGGCCGATGCAGGCACAGAAGCCGCAGGGCCCCAGCACAGCGGCTCGGGCCACCCCACTGCACAGCCCACAGGACCTCTCCCCCCCCGCCAGCACCTCCTGAGCCCCTGCAGCCTCAGGCCTGCAGAGGAGCAGACCCTGTTTCAGAGTCTGGAGCCTCCAAGGGGCTGCATTTCAGTTAGCCCCTTGCTAGACAAAATTAAACGTGGCCTTGTAGTAAACGCAGCACCCGTTTTCCCAGCAGCTAAGGACACTGGCTTGCAAGCTCAGGCCTCACAGCGCTCCAGCAATCACTGCCATCAATCCGTGAAATGGCACGGTGACAGGGCAGGGAGGGGAAGGGATTGACCATGGCACTGCCTGAGCCAGTCAAGCCCTCAGCCCCTCAGCACTCGCCCCACGGGGCTGGCCTGGCCCCCAAGCCTGGCTCCCCTTCCCTGGTGCCCGCAGCCCTCTTGGCCATGCCTGCTGCTGGGGTGAGCTGCGGAGTCCCACACCGACAGCACGGGCTGCCGCGCTCCTTTCTCCCTATCGCTGTCAGCCAGCTGCTCCTCGGATGGCACAGGGGATGGGACCGTGAGGGCCTTCAAACAGTCCCTGTCGCACGAAGTGGTCCGTCAGCCCACAGACAGGCAGCAGGGTGCAGCTGCAGCCCGCACCGTGGTGCTCAGGCATAGAGCCCAGAGGACAAAAGCCTTTGCTGAGGACTGCAAAGGCTTGCAGCAAGAAGAAGAAATGTATATGCAGGAGAAATTAAGGCTATGGGCAACCTGATAAGGCTATGGGCAACCTGATCCAGTGGAGGGTGTCCCTGCCAATGGCAGGGGGGCTGAAATGAGATGATCTTAAAGGTCCCTTCCAACCCAAACCCTTCTATGATTCTATAAATTCTCCAGTCCTGCCCAGGGCTGCTTCCCAGGCTGAAATCAAGAGGTTCATATGCCAGAGAAAAGATGAGCCGAAAGCAGTTCCGTAACACAGACGATGGCTTTTCTGAGCGGCTCTTCACCTCGAGCGAGGCGCTGTGCTGATTCGGAGCCTGAGCTCAGCTCGCCCCGAGTGACCCGCTCGACATGGGTGAATCTGGGACTGCAGATGCAGAAGGGAAAAATTCCTCCATCATTTGCACCCATCTAAAGAAAGTGACAGTGGTCACATCTTGGTTGTCAAGTAGCAGTGTTTTTTTCTGTGACAACCCACCAGTCTTTCAATGATGGTATGAAATCAGAATTAGGTTTCTTTCTCTTGGAGGGAGATCACAAGCAGTCACCTATGCTCGTACAGGCACTGTATCCGTGGGTCTCTCCTACACGCACCGCAGAGAGACTTTCATCAGCCGATTACTTCTGGGCTGCTACACACATACAGACAGCACAGGTAAACACCCACCTCTGGACCCTAATCCTGCAAAGATCGCAGCGGTATTTATCAGAGGGTGACTGGTAGACCTCCCACACACAGAGAGGAATTTAATTTGTGTATCACAGAAGCACATTAACCCTGCTCTAGCCTCCCACAGCCCTGTGCACACATATCACAGGATGCAGGCCTTGCACGGGTGTTTGCAAATATTAACACTTTTGAAATAAGTTATTCCTCATTTGCCCTTGCTGCAGAGGCAGCATATTGGGTGGGCATAGCGGAAAATTCACTTCACAGTTGTGCAAAACAACAAGAAGATTTTTACACTTTGGGAAACAAGTCACCTTTTAGATGCTTTTCCACTCTCCACACCCCAAAGACATCCGAGATGACTTGATTTTGTAAAATACACCCAAAACAAGCACAGTTAAAGCTTCTCTGAAGTTCGGCTTTGCCAGTGATAAGCACTAGTGCAAGGCCTGCACACGGGAGAGCTGCATACAGTGGGGCCATTTGCAGGACGGGGCTCAGCATTTAGGAAACACAACAGCTGGAGCAATGCGCAGCTAAAGCGGGGGCACCGTGACCGGGGCCTGTGCTCCTGCTGCTGATGCCCACGTGTTGGGAGAACACGCAAGTCCCCCAGCTCAGACCGTGGAGACACCTAGGGCTGCGTGTGTCTGATTTACAGAAACACATCTCCTCCCTCACTTCTTCTGCCACGTCCCATTTCTGGGGTCTCTCCAGTGAAGACGTCAGTGGCCAGGAGGGTCCCCTCCCTCTGCAGAGCCCCAGCCCAGCAAGGCCCTAGGGCATGGGCACACAGCAGCGAGGGCTGGCTGGGACACAGCAGGGCTCAGCACGGCACTGAAGTTTTCTTACCCGCACAGAGCCAGATCACCAGCTTTTTCCACTGGAAGAAGGGAAAGAAGAGTTTCCCTGCTATGGATTTTTCTCTCCATACACATTCTGCAAAACAGTGGAGATGACACGGTCAAAACCAGGGCTGATAAGCTTTCACTTGGCTCTTTTGCAGAGATGGGCAGGCTGCGTGCCCGTCCTACAAGCCTGGACTTCCTGAAGCCTTGCCTCTGTCCCTGCAGCGCTGGTGCCCCCACGCTCTGTCTGCTGACCCACAAGACCCCCCGTGCAGGGAGGAGAGCAGCTTCAAGCCCTTCTCTCCTTGTTTTGTAGCTGTCGGTCGAGGCAGTAGATAAACACTCCAACTCCCTGCCAGCGAGGCAGCTCCCACCTGCACCCAGAGCCCCAGAAGCAGGCTCTGAATCAGGAAGAGTGATCAGGATCGGTGCAGGGCATCTCACCACCTGCACAGGACCCGTGGTCACAGCTAGCATAGACACTAAGCCCTGGAGGCACCTAACTGCTTTCCCAGGGACGTTGCCTTCTCACAGCCCCACGGTTTGTTCCTCCAACAAGGGAAAAGAGAGCCCGCAAAGTGCTGCTTTGACTGCCAAGCAATACAGTTCTGTGATCAGACCTCGTAAGCCATGGAGTTTGTAGTGTTGAGGTGTCTGAGTTTGACTGACAGCCTTAATTATACAAGGACAGCATCACAGCTCAAAGAGACGATTGCTAGTTCAGGCTGATGAAAAACAGGAATAATATGCTCCTCTCTTAGAGGGATGGTGCAGAAAGTGAGAGCTCAGCTTACCCATCTGATGGTGAGCATCTAATTATCCTCCACCAGCTAGATACACATCCCAGCTCAGCGGGGGGAAGCGCTCTGTGATGCTCTCGGTCCACCCTCTTCCCCCTATGCCCTCACCTGGAAAAAGACCTTTGCAAAGCTGATTAATCCATCCAAGCAGATCCTGCCACCCAGCCAGAGCACGGCTGCCCTCTGAGACCCAAGGCTGGCAGCCGCGGCTTCCCCCGGGCCGTGCCACGGAGCTCCAGAGACCCCCAAGCTGTGGGCAGCACCTGCAGTGCTTCAGGCCTGGCCTTAAATGGGAAGCACTGGTGGCCTGGTGTGCTTTGGGAAGGCAGGGTGCTCGGCTGGGCGGGTGGAGCGAGAGATTGATAGATGTGCTTTAGGGAAAAGGGGCTGGGAGTGCGTCCCAGAAAGATCTTAAGACGGGGTGTAGAAAGAGCGAGCTCATCTCTTCTGGCTTCGGACCTACTATGGGCATGGGCGCGGGTTGAGTGGGGGCCCTTCGCAGGCCGCTTCCTTTGCTTAAAACGACACGGAAGGGAAGGGTTCTCTACGGCCTGTCCCGCAGGAAGGCCTTGCGGGCTCACGCTGCGCTTTTGCGTATAAACAGGGTCCCCCTTTCTCCTGCTCTATCACACTTTGCAGTCAAAACTAGATGTAATGCTTTCAGTCTCTAACTAGGCTTAGGGAGAAAACCTAGCGAAGCAGGTCGGAGCAGCGATTTTGTACTTGCAACTTGCAACTTCCCACCCCTCTCATCTGTCCCCGGAGTTAATATCAGTCTGGCACACGTAGGAGTTTCTCGCTGTTCTCTGCTACTGTGCTTTCCTCAGGGACAACCAAAGCCAAGGGAGGGAGAGCCGGTACAAGGAGTCCCATAATCAATACAGCAACCATGGGGGATTAATTTAACATTTTGCTCTTAAGTGAAGGAAAGAGGCAGAGCCAAGGCAGGTAGAAGATCCTCTTTTCTTCTTATTCTCAAGACATGATTGTCTGAAACTAAGCCATTCCGTCTGTCCTGCAGACAGACCGGAGCGGGAGGTGCAGGACAAGCAGTTTGAGAGAAGGTCTCTTCTTGCTTGTCAGAAATGCAACTGGGTTTCTCGGTTCAGCCGAGGCTTTCACCAGCACCTCCCTCCTTGCACGGAGCAAAATAGTCCCCAAAGCCTGCATATATGCACTCGTTCATGCCAAATGTGTCCTGGCTGCCTAAGGGCTTCATTTGCCCATTTCTACTTCTCTTGAGCCTTTTAGGGTTCTTTTTACAGAGGGTTTTTGTTTTTCTGTGTGATTTTTTTTCTCCCTTCCATTTTAATTAAAGTATTTGTCTCCACAGCAGGAAATGTAAACTATGCAGCAGGCAATCTTAATATATATTTTAAAAGAGGAAAAATTATTTAGCAAAGCTATTATCTTCAGATATGCACAGAAGCAATCACTACCCCTGTTCCTTGAAGCCAGAAAAATCAAAGAAAAAAAGGGAAAAGAGGAATCCTACTCCTTTAAAAATTAGAAAAAAAAAAAAAGTGTTGAACAAGTTTTTAATTTTGTGCCCAGCAAAGAAGGGTCAGATTTTTGGTAAAGAAAAAGCTGTTCCTCTTAGCAAAATGCAGGGGATTTTCCCTAAGAAACTTCACGAGCTGAGGAGTCGCTGAATTCTGTTACCACCGAAGAAGGGCCGGCTGCTGGAAACCTCGTTTCGTCTGAGCTTGATTGAGCGCCGAGTGCGGCTGACGTGGTCTGGGTCGTGGGAGCTGACTATAGCCTGGATTTGGAAACCAGCCCTCAGTGCCTGTGCCGCACGCTCTGCTTGGCTGCGCGGGCCAGCTGAAGGGGAAGGAGCCAATTTACTACTCCGTGCCTCAGTTTCCCCATTTGCAAAATGGAGATTCTCACAGTTCAGGCTACAAACCTAAAATCGTTGGCGTAGAGCAGCTACGATGAGTCACTGCAGCAGACCAAGAATAGCACAAAAATACCCAAAGAGATGAGGCACTCTCCATTCTTCAGAGAGCAATTGATTAGTTGAGCTATACTGTGATTTTTGTCCATCAGAGATTGCAAACTTGAAAAAAAAAAAAAA